>JARCIV010000067.1:0-125000 GCA_029618585.1 Citrus australasica | reverse complement strand
TTTAATAAAAAGAGGGTAGAAAAGGAAGAGGTGGGAGTGGAACATTGGAGTCCCACTCCCACTCCCCATCCTACCTTAAAATGTTGAAATAAACATTAGAGTGGGAGGAATCCATACTTCTTACTCCCACTTCAGAAAGTAAACACAACATTAAAACCATTAATAATGAGCCTTCATTGTCCACGTTAACTTCAGCAAATGCAGAATTCTTCCTCAGTGTAGAGACCATTGTGGCACTTTTTTCCCTGCCAGTATGCAGAATTTTCTCAGCAACACTCTAAATTAGGAAACATTCCAGCCATAACTATTTGAATTCACTACTCTATAGTTCCATCCAAGAACTAACATGTTTGACGACATTCTAAAATAATAACATACCGTGGTCAAAGCATATCAATCAAAAAAAAAAAAAAGATATGATTGCCTTTCGAATGCTTATGAAAACCAAAAAGAGAGAGAATTACAATTTTTTGTATAATTGGTAATTTTATAATGGCTTGTTTAGGCACTCTAAAATATTCGGTAAATATTATAACCACAGTTTGACAATTAAAGCAAATTTATCCACAATTGCCTAACCTATGTTAGGTTTACTATTTTTATTAAAATTATTATTTAAAAAAAATTACCAAACACTATAAACTTTTATTTTATAACTAAAACTTTGATTTCACAGTAGCTCTCATTTAAAAGTAGATGTGCCTTAAAAAGCCTTGACCGCAAAGTAGATGTGCGTGTTTTGGTTCTTCATTTGAAACTGAGCTCCATCAAGAACTCTCTGTAGTAGCACTTGTAGGATGTAGCCCTGGCCACTAAGGCCGTGGCTGTGCTATTCAAGTGAAGCAAAGCTCGCGCTTTTTTGGTTTCTTTGTGAAGAGTGAAGGCTCTCAATTCAACAATTTTTCTAATCCAAATTATCGTCACTAGTAACCTGTTGAGTGATGACGTGACGATAATATTGAGGCTGGTGACGTGGATGAGTTTTCACATGTAGACGTGGCACGTACTGGGTCATTTGAACAAGGATCATGTAAGGTCAGAGATTTTGGACTTAAGTTATTTCAATTATTCAATCCATTTTCTTTTTACACCCAATCAATTATCTTATTGAGTTTCAGAACAGTTATATTAAACATTCAAATTCAACTTATAAAACCAAAGATGTACACCCAAATTAAGCCCATATCATCTCCTACATCATTATTGCTACAATTAATTGAGTCATGATTATTTGATATTTCCCATTGTTGCATTTAGAGAAGGACATGATTTTAAGGGCCACATACTTAAAATTCTCAGCCCTATCTAGTTTGTTAATTTGTGTGCACACCATGCTACGTGCCCTTCTAAAACATACTCGCATTGGCAAGTGGCCATCTCTGTGTCCAATAATAGCTTCAGTCATGCCTTGGAAACTTTACAATGGGGTACTTAAATGTTAGGGAAATTATCATTCGTCCACCCTAAAATTACATCGTTATCAAAATTACTACAAAACTTTTACAGTGTATCAACCGTCCACCCTTAAATAACAAAACATATCTCTCAACCACCATTCCGTCAACTGCCGTTTACAACTTAACAGAATTGAAATAAAATGACGATAGTGCCCTTAACCCAATGGTAGGGTTGGCAAAATCCGGATCCGTGCATTCGGATCCGGATCCAGATTGCCATATCATATCCGAATACGAGAAAATTCGCACCGGATCCGGGCGGATATTCTAGATATCCGAATCCGTAAAACATAAATTAAATAATTAAAAATATAATTAAAAAATTCAACAATTTAATTAATAATATCAAATAAAATTCAATTATAATCCAATGATTAACAAATTTCCAGCAGATTACACTCATAATTCATTAAATAATCAACAATAAAATTAAATTAAACCAGCAATATTTTCAAGTTTAAACAATTTACATTAAATTAAAGTTGTTAAATTCAACTAAATAATCAATCACAATGCCAAATTATTAACCAAAAAAAGCCATGTATTTAATAAAAAAATAGAAAAGTAAAGAAGTAATGGGTGCTAGATCGTGAAGCCAGAAGGAAGCAAAGAGCCATCAGCAGGCAACAGCAAATCCAAAAATGAAGCGACGACAAAACCAAAGCCAGAAGGAAGCGGCAGTAACAGCAAAGCCAAAAGGAAACGGCAGCAAAGCAAAAAGGAAGCGGCAGTAGCAAAGCCAAAAGGAAACGGCGGGGTCACAGCAAGCCTTCAACGACCACCGCGAGGCTTGGACGGCGAAGCTTCAATGACATATCGAGGGGATGAGCTTCGGCAGATCGGGTGTGGGCCGCGCGGCTTCAGCGAACTGGGAGGAAGACGCGTCATGGCGAGTCAGCCACTGGTCGGAAGCAAGACTTACGGCTGCTGGTGAGGTGCGGGTGTGGGAAAGTTGAATGAAGGAAGAGAGGCAGCAAGAGCCAAGACCCAAGAGAGACAATTTTTTCATTTTTTTTTGGTTGCTTTGGCTGCTGGTGAGGTGCGGGTGTGGGAAAGTTTAATTTTTTTGGTTGAAAAAATTAAAAGACCATATTATCCTTATGACATGTTAAGTTGTAAACGGCTGTTGACGGAATGGTAGTCGAGAGATATGTTTTGTCATCTAAGGGTAGACGGCTGATACACTGTAAAAGTTTTGTAGTAATTTTGATAACGATGTAATCTTAGGGTGGACGAATGATAATTTCCCTAAATGTTATAATGAACAATCTTCGTGGTAGAATCCCACAATCATATGCAAAAAAGTTTGCAATTTGTATGCTTACGCTGAATGACAATCACCTAGAAGGATCACTGTCACCATATTTAGTTAATTGTATCGGTTTGATGTTTATTAATTTCAGGAATAACAACTTGAGCAGCCCTATTCCACAATGTCTTGGATAAAGATGGCAAAAGTGCCCGACCCTATTTTTGACCGGATTGGCCCGACTCGAATTTTTAGAGCTTTGACCCGAATTTAAGGGTAAAAAATCAAACTCAAGCTTAAAAAATAAAAGTTTAATTAAATTTGGGTCAGGGTTCATGCTTTATGTGACCCAACTCTCTTATTTAACAATTTAAAAAAAAATTGATGAACTCTTTGTTAAACCAATGAACTAATGAACTCCTGGTCTAAATTGTGGTATTGAGTTGTGTGTTTTATTTTATTTGTTAAATTGATGAACTCTTTGCTTCGATTGTGGAATTAAATTGTGTGTTTTTTAAAGGAATGAGGCATGATTTTTAACTTTGTATTTATATTTAGTTATTTATATAATTTATAGTTGAGATGTTGAGTAGAGTAATTTTTATATTTATGTTACTTTAAACAAGTTTTACAGCTTTTTAAATTTTAACATATTAGGGGATTTAAATAATAACATACGAAAGTCAAACCACATTAATCAACATAACTATTATGGATTTCTCTTTGTCTTTTTGGCTCGGCCTCTGTGACGACTGACGAGACCCAATTCAACTGTTTTTCTTAATCCGAATGATCATCGAGTGATGACGTGGCGAGAGCGCTGAGGCTGGTGACGTGGATGAGCTTGCACATGTTGACGTGGCACGTACTGGGCGGTTTGAACAAGGATCATAAAAGGTTATAGATTTTGGAGCAATGTTTTTTTAATTATTCAAACTATTTTCTTTTTACACCCAATCAATTATCTTGAGAGCGTGGTATAAGTGGAATCATGGGCCGCGCCGTATGTGGGGACTGCTGTTAAGGTATGGCATCGCTATGAAAACCCCTTTAAATTTAATGGCCGTTTGGTTTCATTTTACCCATAATTATTTTTGTTTCTACAAAACGAAAAAAAGTTGATCTATGAAAAAGTGCAGATTTTTCTTAATTAAAATAAGAAGATACATATATAACAATAAAAGATCTACAAAAATTATTTTAAACCCTCAGATGTGAGTGCCGTCAATGTTGTACAAGCCCATTGGCAGATGTGTGGGATTTCATTTAATACATTTTCTCCAAGAAGAGCAATGCACCCCCGTAATAATTACTCACCTGGGCCTTTAGAGATGCATCTACAAACTTCTTCTACTTGCTCTGCCTCGTCTGATCACCCTTCTCAGCTTCCTGGATTGCTTCCTTTCGATCATTCTTACAAACCATTGTGGCCTTCCAGTCACAAATACCATGCATCCGATGGACAAGCCGATCACCACTCCAGATGCGTAACCCAACGTAGCAAACTTCCAATCAAACCAGCTTGAAGCATAATCTCCTTCGAGAAATCCTGTTGGTGTTGTTGGTTCTGGTGCCTCATCAATGCTGCAGCTTTTTGATAATGGGAATCCACACAACCCCGAGTTACCAGAATAGGAATCAATTCCAAATGTATTAAATTGGGGTCCTTCTGGTATGGGTCCCTTCAGCTGGTTGTTCGAAAGATTCAATACCGCAAGATAATTGAGACTCGCTAGTTGTGTTGGGATACGTCCAGCAAGCTTGTTTGAAGAGAGGTCTAGAGATTCAAGCTCCGTCAGATTTCTCAGCAATGAAGGAATACCACCTGTCAGGTTGTTGTGAGAAATGTTTAGACTTTTGAGTGAATTCAACTTTCCCACTACTTCTGGAATTTTCCCTTGAAATCTATTGCTGGAGAAATCAATAGTTGCAAAAGTCTTTAGAATCCTCTCAATTTGTAAGTCAATGCCTTTCATAGTCAGAAATATTGCCTCATAGTAATTAGAGTAATTCGGCAACCAATACGGCAACCTCATATAACCGACTTCAACACTTTTGTTATCCCCATGCATCATGGCTTTAAAACTATCCAAATACCGTAGTGGCAAAACACCGGTGAGTTGATTGTGAGAGCAATCAATTATTCACAACTTGGGAAAGGGAACTCTTGTTTTGGTATCACCAATAGGACCCCAAAATCTATTAGAACACAATATAAGAACTTGCAATTCAAGAAGAACGTCTAACCAGTAGGGAAAGGTGTCATCAATCTGATTATTCCCAACATCTAAAACTTCCAAATACTGACAATTAACCAAAGATGGAGGCAATGGTCCTTCCAACCGATTGCCATTAAGTTTAAGACTTTCCAAAACACAACTTTTTCCAAATGTTTGAGGGAGGCTGCCGTTGAACTTGTTCATTCTCATATCCAAGACTTGAACTGTTGAGTTTCCAAGATATTCTGGAATTGGGCCGCTCAAGCTGTTATTCCCAACATCAAGAAATTGCAAATTGACACAGTTAATCAAAGATGATGGTAATGGTCCCTCCAAGTGATTGCCATTCAGCTGAAGATAAGTCAAGTTGCAGCCCTTTGCATATGTCTGTGGGATGCTACCTTGGAAGTTGTTCTTTCGGAGATCCAAAGTGTCAATTGTTGTTGGAAATTGAAAAGGAAATCATGTGAGGCGGTAGATCTAGAAGTGATCCTTGAAGTAGGTTCGAATCAAGGGTAAGATATTTGAGATTTTTCCACGGAAGATGGTCTATGCTTGTCAGGAAATTGTGTGAAAGATGTAGGTAATACAAAGTATGTACTCCTATATCCCACATCCAACTGGGAATCCTACCACGGATTTGGTTTATAGAAAGGTCCAACTGCTCTAACTGATGTTGAGTTCTCAAGATGTCTGGAAATTCACTTATATTGCAAGCCGATAAACCCAACCCCAGAAGATTAGGGAAAGACGAGTTGACTGTTAATTTGGTGCTCACTGATAAACTAATATTAGAAAGCAAAAGATATTTAAGATTTTTGAGCTTGGCAAAATCGTAAAGCTCAACGCTGCCACTGAAATTGTTAAAAGAAAGATAGATCTCAGTCAAATTGAAAAGTTCAAATATTGAACTTGGAATCGAGCCAATCAGTTGATTCCCATACATATCCGGAATTTTACCAACAAAGTTATTGTACTGAAGATCTAAGTGACGAAGCTGCTGAAGATTTGAAAAAGATGATGGAATCTGACCGGTAAAACTGTTAAATGAGAGATCCAAATAAGCAAGTTGTGTAATATTGTTACCTAGTGACGCAGGAATTTTACCAACAAAGTTATTGTCTCGAAGATCTAAATGACGAAGCTGCTGAAGATTTGAAAAAGATGATGGAATCTGACCACTAAAACTGTTATACGAAAGATCCAAGTAAGCAAGCTGTGTAATATTGTTACCTAGTGAGGCAGGAATTTCACCAACAAAGATATTGGACTGAAGATCTAAATGATGAAGCTGCTGAAGATTTGAAAAAGAAGATGATGGAATCTGATCACTAAAACTGTTAGATGAGAGATCCAAATAAGCAAGTTGTGTAATATTGTTACCTAGTGAGGCAGGAATTGACCCCATGAAATTGCTGGAAGAGAGGTTAAGGAGTGTCAAACTCGGAAATTGATCAGTAAAACCAGAAGAAATTTTAGAGTAATTGAAATCGTTGTAAGCCAGGTTGAGCTTTCGCAGGCGAGGAAGCAAGGAAAGGCTACTGTTGGAAGGGATGTTGCCGTGAAGCCAACTGCAACTGAGGTCGAGGCCAATCACGTGACCCGTCGCCGAATCACATGTTACTCCATCCCAGGAGCAGCAATCAGCGTCCTCTTTCCAAGACATCATCTTTGGACGAGATATCTGTTGAAATACTTCACAACGGTACGAAGAATATGTTTTCTGAAAGGAAAAGAGCTGCTTAAATTGGAGTAAAGCAGAACTTTGGTCGTGAGAACAAAGCATTGCTGAACACTGAGAATAGAAGAAGAGATATAACCCATTTTCTTTTTCTTTTTCTTTTCTGGATGATGAAATCACAAGAAGAGAGAGAGAGATATAATGACTATTATTTATAGAAGTTGAATATGGTGTGTAATTAATTAATAATATAATATAATATTTATTGACTTACAGCACCAAGTCTTCTTGCTTTGGAATTTAGGTGGTAAGTGGAATCCTTTCAAGAGGGGGGATCTTGACGACATGCTCGACGCGGAATGATATTAGTTATGTGATATATATGGTGATGTGGCAGGAAGCTAAACTGTTAGTTAGTTAGTTAGTCAGTCATATACATTATGCACAAAGCACAATTGATTTTCCCTCCTCTGCTTTAATTCTGTCTCAGTTTGTTAAAAACGTTGTTGTTCGGCCTTCCATTTAATTAATTATGATTCATTTAAAATCTATTCCAGTTTGTAAAATTTCAAACACCCGTGAAACAACTCATGGGAAGGGTCAAAAAAGTGGAAAGTTAGGTTGCCAATTCCAAATAAAAATCTATTCCAGTTTTTCCATGTGCGTTGATAAAAATCTGTTACAGTGTTAGATTATACTTTATTAATTTTACTTTCTGCCAGTTCCAGGCAATGCAAGTATATTACTTTATGTGGTATTGAATTAGTATTTTATTATAATAATATTGTATAATATTTAATGTTAGATAGATTATACTTTATATTAATTTTTGCGAGGTCCATACACAGAGCTGCATACAACGTAAGTTGATGTAAAATGTTTATACAACATTCAAATGAAATCAATACAATCATGCAAGTCAAATCAATACATACTGAATAGCTTACCTCAGAATCTTCACTTGCTGACGCGAGAATGTTTAGAACCTTTGAGGGGGCTAAATCATAAGCTTTACAAATAATGGATTCAATTTTACTAATTTAAAATTTTTTTTGAAACCCATAAAACCATTTTTAAGTGGTAAATTAGTTCTATCATGTCTTCAATTATTACCAAATTCTTATTCGAGTTCATCATTTTAGTAGTAAATGCGTTATCTAAATAATTTCAAATGATGTATTAAATAAATATTTTGAGGAACAAGGCTATTATATCTCCTCTCATTAGTTGTATTTTAAATTTCTTTTTTTTAAAAATTCTCTCATAATCAATTAAAAAAATTCAGCCACCCAAAAAAAAAAAAAGTATTTAGCTTCGCGGCTGAATGGGGCTAAATTATGTATTGTTTGACTGGTGAAACTCTTACCACATCGGCTAATATGCTGCTTTTGGATCCCTTATTCTAACTTTTATCATGACATGGCAGTGGTGGCAGCAGAGCTTGCTCATATTGGTAGAAGTGAAAGCAAAGGAGAGACAAAGAGACTTATTAAGGTTTATTATGGTGACTAATGGGCCTTTGGTCCAGTGGGAGAATCCTTGCACTTACAATGTTAAGTGCAAGGGTTCGAGCTTCATAAAAAAATTTATTGGGATTATTTACAATCCTTTCTCAATTATCAAATAATTGAAT
The DNA here is from genome assembly GCA_029618585.1 of Citrus australasica. Lineage (NCBI taxonomy): Eukaryota > Viridiplantae > Streptophyta > Magnoliopsida > Sapindales > Rutaceae > Citrus > Citrus australasica. Next base: position 116,761 of record JARCIV010000067.1, on the reverse strand, counting down.
GGAATCAGTCTATTCCTCACGAAATGTGAGTGGAGTGAACAACCCTTGAATATTTGAGAGGGTTTTAAGAATTTAGGTAGTACTTCAAAGGAGTACATGCCACGAAAAAGGTTCTAATTATAGAATCTATTTGTGAATATTAATTATAATACTTACCGTCTTGTATAACAATATTAAAAAAAAAGTTTATTATGGTGAAGTCTTGGGTCAGTCGCTTTTGCCGAAATGATTGCAGGTAATCTCCCTCTATGACTGGCAATTTTATCTTATTTAAGTTTCGGTGAAGCCCATCCACATAAAATAATTGGCAGGAAGTGTTAAGGAGAAAAGATCGTCCTAATTCAATGCCTGGGGATGCTGCAATCACTTTTTATTACTAAATATTTTTAAATTGGAAAAATGTATTAACGGAATAAAAATTTTGATAATCTAAATGTTCAAAAAACGGCTTGGTACTCAAAGTCTCGCGGAAATGCGTGTGGACCCCTCGATACTTATTGACTTAGGGAACCAAGTCTTGCTTTGGAATCTCATGTTGGTCAGTGGAATACTTAAAAAATCACTCGATTAAACATTTGATATCATTTTACAACAATTTCCAGGTTATTCTCACCTGGAAATTGCAGAACAAGCAGATGAAGAGTCCCTCGATACTTATTGACTTAGGGAACCAAGTCTTGCTTGGTCAGTGGAATTTTCAACACATTGGGCTACCGGACCTCTTGTCACTCGATTAAACTCCTTGGGACAATAGAAGTCTTTCATCGTGAAAGTAGTCAACACACTCGAATGTAACTGAACATTGATGGATTAAGTAGACTTTGATTCTTCAAGAGGAACACTTTTCAAATTTTTTCAATTTCTACAAACCAGTCCAAAAGCTGAAGCTGTATCCAATTAATAACCATTTAGATATTTACTTTTCGACCCTTGGGGACAATTGAAGTCTTCCTTTCTGAAAGCGGCCGCTGGTTGAAAGCCAATAACAAGCATTAAATGTTGATGGAGATTATTGTTTAAAGTAGACTTTGATTCTTCAAAAGGAGCATTTTCCAGTTTTTCCAATTTTCACAAACCAGTACCAAAGCTGAGGCCGCATCCAATTAATAATAATTTTGATATTTATTTATGTATGTAATAACTTTAAGCAGGTTGTTCGACCATCCATTTACTTCTTAATTAGTTTACTGCAAAACTCCAAACAACTTCAACTTTTTATCCACGGCTATGATAATGAAACCCATGGGAAGAACAAAAAAAAGTTGAAAGTTACTGACGTAGGATTGCCCAAATTAAAAGGAATGTAGAGAATAAGTCTGTCTTTCTCAATGTCATGTCATTAATGAACACTTTAGTCAAGTCCACTTCATAAGTTAAAATAACCTTTTCTATCCATCTCTTTTAATCACACCACTAGAGGGGAATCTAATTAAATAGAACACCTTTAGAGTCAGAGCACCAAGTCTTCACCTCTATCTTCTAAACTATAAACTAAATTTTGTGTTTTTGTTGTTATATTTCAGTTAATTATTTCTAATGTATACACTTCTTTATTATCTTTTCTAATTGGATTATACACTGCTTGTTCTGGAGTCTAGTTTATTGGTGCACTTGTCACTAATTTTGTAAAATTCCAATTTGTTGCTAGACCTTCCATTTACTCTTAATTGTTTAATATATATGTGTGTAATCTCTATGCTGAAATTGCTTGATCAAAACTCAATATAGATCTTAAACCCTTTTCCTAAGTAAGGCTCAATAAATATGTGATATTTTTCTCTAGTTTGAATTAATTTTGTACTAATACTACTCTATTTATAATGGTATATAGCTTCTTTTATGTAGGCGTTAATATGCTCTCCTAAGCTGAAAAAAAAAATTCAGCAAAGTTTAAGGTGTAAACTGAAATTAATTAAAACGCAACAAACGGAAGTAGCTTAAGATTTTATTATGAAAATAAAAGTACAAATCTTAGAAGTTTCCTCAGGGCTGTAATTTAAAATAAATTCAAATGAAATTTTGGGTCATGATTCCTGAAATGGTATAATTTCCTAAAAGTCAAATGGATAATTTCGTAAATTTGTTAGGGATATATGCTCTATTTATATTAGTAGAAAAAATCTACCCATATCTAATTATATTGACAGAAAAATGTGAGTCCCACGAATTAATTGCTCTCAAGATTTGAGAGCATGAGTGCTGTCAAGGGGCTACGAGCCTATTGGCAGATGCAGAGGATTTCTATTAATACAACCAAAACACAACGTTACATTAAGCATTAAACATTGATAGACTATGTTTGTATTTCACTCGTTTCCTTTCTTGATGTCTTTAGTAGACTTTGATTATTCAATTTCCATTGACCAGTCCAAATTAAAGCTCAAACGATATATAGATAAGAGAAATGTTAGTTGTCCGTCGCATATGGTGATGTGGCAGCCGCCTAGACTCCAGTTGTTGTTATTATTGTTTTATATAAGGTAGAGGAATAGACGGTATGCATATATATGTTATAACACCTACATCCCTTATGATCGAATAGCAAATCAAATAAAGTTATTTGATTAGTACAAGAAAACAATGTGTTAAACTGGCAAATGCGTTTTAATACAAAATAATGTTTCCCACTTTTAATGCAAGAAGGCATTGGAATTTGGCAAAAAGTCTCGCCTACCTCACGAGAAGGAAAAGATTTTTATCCATCTCATTGCGTACTTCAAATGACATATTAAATGCCCAAATCTTACAATTATATGCAAGAAGGCATTGAAGTTAGCCTATAAATATTATTTGATTTTCCCCATGGCGCATACAAAGAACAATTTGTTAAACGGGCAAATTCGTTGGGCTTATAAATATTTCTAAAGTGAGACGAAAAGAAGAAATAAAGTTTCTGAATAATATGTTTAATTGATAAAAATTGTTTAGCCATGAGGTTTTATAGCCTGTTAATGCCTAATCTACAAACGCAGCAGATTCTAACCATTATTAGAAAAATACTGGAAATTAGAGTAAGAAAATGTATTTCTTATAAAATAAAAATAAAAAGAAAAATCATAGAAGATTCCTAAGGTGCTGGAAATTAAGTAAATTGAAATGCGATATTCAGTCCAGAAACATTGAAATTTGTCAATAGTATCATGGGCAACAAGGACAATGACAATGAATGTTGTTCGTCCGGTTGAATGCTTCCAAGTACGCCCAAATTCAACAATTCACAGCCCAAAGATGCACTAAATCAAAGTGATCAGCCCACGCCATTTCCTACATCAATAATTTTTCGAATCATTTTTTCCCTCAAAATTTTTATAAATTTAATTACCAATAAAATATAAGTGGTAAAGATATGGAAATAAAGCTAGGCGAGTTTGGCACCAGGAGGATTGCTTCACTTCCAATGCTACCTGCCTTCCATGAGTCTAAAATTCCTGTACAAAAAACACGTCACATTAATATGCAGTTCAAATAGTAGTTCAGAATATATAAAAATCAGCGTGCAATCTACAAATAGCTTGGAGCAGTGGATACACCCTCCTCATGACCTTCTTAGATTGCTTCCGTTCAATCATCTTTACAAAACACTGAGGTCTTCCAGTGGCAAAAATCATGTATATGAACACAAGCACGCTGGATCCTGTCCATAATAAATAAGAGCTTTGGAGCCAGGCCTATGGGTTCACCAACAATGATGTTTTAGCTCTAAAGCAAGAATTTATAGGCTGTACATGTTTCAATTATAGAATTTGTGCTCTATCCATGCATACTCTTCATTTCATCATTTATTTAATTTTCTGCACTAGAAGTGCAGATTGCAGGACAAGAATGTTCATAAAAGCACCATTGCTTACTCCTGGATAGATTCCTTCAGAAGTTACGGCTGGAATGTTTGCAGTTATTGCTTTAACCTCGAAGGACTTTGTGGGCTGAGAGTTGCTGGTATCGTCTCAAACATCAATGTATGCTGTCTGTTAGGAGTCACAAAAAGAACACATAAGATGACATCTCGGTTACATAGTAAAGTTGTATACATGCTTCAATCATCACATATATAAAACGTAGAAAACTGGACTTCGAAAAGAGAGAATCAAACACAACATTTACCTTTCCTCACCTTGGATTCCATGGCAAATTCCAATACAGTGCATTTCGGTCCCTGTTGAAAAGGCTCTGCTGCATGAACCACAAGATCCACATCTGCAGAAGCAAAGTTGCAGCATTTCAACTATAGACTAAAACAACATTAAAATATTGTCAATAACGAAATATCTGTCCTGAAAAAATTCCTTTACTTCGACCCTAGAAGAAAAAGAATTATTGATGCGGAGTAACATAAGATACATCTAGTACGAGAGGAATGATCACACTTCTTAGGTAGTGTTTACATTTTAGATTGAAGTAAGAATCCTGAAAAGTGGAAATCTTAGGATTGAGAGTGTGGAGTAGGAGTGAGAACAAGTTGTTTACTTACATCAGAATGGAAGTATGAAATGGAAATAAGAATCTAATTTATGTGTTTACTTTATCTTGAATTGAGAGTAAATAGTTTCAAATTATAATTTTACCTTTATTTAAAGAATTATAGTTTTTAATTACAAAGTTATTAAAAATATATATTTGATGAGTAAATATTTATTTTATTATATTTGTAAAATTATAATAATTCTTAATATTCTTAATTCTATACATCACATTTTTTTATTAATTTTAATTTTAAGTATGTAAATTAAAAATTATTGATAAGGGCAATATAAATAAAATATTTTGACTATTAAGATAGTACGAAATTAATATTTCTTAGAATAAACTATTTATTACTATTAATTATTAATATTAAATAAATATAATACTATTATTTTAAATAAATATAATAGTATTATGTTTTCAAATAAAGATAGTTTATAGTAATATTATTAATTCTCTATTAATATAATAATATTATTTTAAAGTAATTTTAACTTAGAATCATTATTTAGTTAAATATAATAATATTATTTAAATAAATATAATATTATTTATTTTAATTTATTAAATATAATTATATTAAATTTAATAAAAAGAGGGTAGAAAAGGAAGAGGTGGGAGTGGAACATTGGAGTCCCACTCCCACTCCCCATCCTACCTTAAAATGTTGAAATAAACATTAGAGTGGGAGGAATCCATACTTCTTACTCCCACTTCAGAAAGTAAACACAACATTAAAACCATTAATAATGAGCCTTCATTGTCCACGTTAACTTCAGCAAATGCAGAATTCTTCCTCAGTGTAGAGACCATTGTGGCACTTTTTTCCCTGCCAGTATGCAGAATTTTCTCAGCAACACTCTAAATTAGGAAACATTCCAGCCATAACTATTTGAATTCACTACTCTATAGTTCCATCCAAGAACTAACATGTTTGACGACATTCTAAAATAATAACATACCGTGGTCAAAGCATATCAATCAAAAAAAAAAAAAAGATATGATTGCCTTTCGAATGCTTATGAAAACCAAAAAGAGAGAGAATTACAATTTTTTGTATAATTGGTAATTTTATAATGGCTTGTTTAGGCACTCTAAAATATTCGGTAAATATTATAACCACAGTTTGACAATTAAAGCAAATTTATCCACAATTGCCTAACCTATGTTAGGTTTACTATTTTTATTAAAATTATTATTTAAAAAAAATTACCAAACACTATAAACTTTTATTTTATAACTAAAACTTTGATTTCACAGTAGCTCTCATTTAAAAGTAGATGTGCCTTAAAAAGCCTTGACCGCAAAGTAGATGTGCGTGTTTTGGTTCTTCATTTGAAACTGAGCTCCATCAAGAACTCTCTGTAGTAGCACTTGTAGGATGTAGCCCTGGCCACTAAGGCCGTGGCTGTGCTATTCAAGTGAAGCAAAGCTCGCGCTTTTTTGGTTTCTTTGTGAAGAGTGAAGGCTCTCAATTCAACAATTTTTCTAATCCAAATTATCGTCACTAGTAACCTGTTGAGTGATGACGTGACGATAATATTGAGGCTGGTGACGTGGATGAGTTTTCACATGTAGACGTGGCACGTACTGGGTCATTTGAACAAGGATCATGTAAGGTCAGAGATTTTGGACTTAAGTTATTTCAATTATTCAATCCATTTTCTTTTTACACCCAATCAATTATCTTATTGAGTTTCAGAACAGTTATATTAAACATTCAAATTCAACTTATAAAACCAAAGATGTACACCCAAATTAAGCCCATATCATCTCCTACATCATTATTGCTACAATTAATTGAGTCATGATTATTTGATATTTCCCATTGTTGCATTTAGAGAAGGACATGATTTTAAGGGCCACATACTTAAAATTCTCAGCCCTATCTAGTTTGTTAATTTGTGTGCACACCATGCTACGTGCCCTTCTAAAACATACTCGCATTGGCAAGTGGCCATCTCTGTGTCCAATAATAGCTTCAGTCATGCCTTGGAAACTTTACAATGGGGTACTTAAATGTTAGGGAAATTATCATTCGTCCACCCTAAAATTACATCGTTATCAAAATTACTACAAAACTTTTACAGTGTATCAACCGTCCACCCTTAAATAACAAAACATATCTCTCAACCACCATTCCGTCAACTGCCGTTTACAACTTAACAGAATTGAAATAAAATGACGATAGTGCCCTTAACCCAATGGTAGGGTTGGCAAAATCCGGATCCGTGCATTCGGATCCGGATCCAGATTGCCATATCATATCCGAATACGAGAAAATTCGCACCGGATCCGGGCGGATATTCTAGATATCCGAATCCGTAAAACATAAATTAAATAATTAAAAATATAATTAAAAAATTCAACAATTTAATTAATAATATCAAATAAAATTCAATTATAATCCAATGATTAACAAATTTCCAGCAGATTACACTCATAATTCATTAAATAATCAACAATAAAATTAAATTAAACCAGCAATATTTTCAAGTTTAAACAATTTACATTAAATTAAAGTTGTTAAATTCAACTAAATAATCAATCACAATGCCAAATTATTAACCAAAAAAAGCCATGTATTTAATAAAAAAATAGAAAAGTAAAGAAGTAATGGGTGCTAGATCGTGAAGCCAGAAGGAAGCAAAGAGCCATCAGCAGGCAACAGCAAATCCAAAAATGAAGCGACGACAAAACCAAAGCCAGAAGGAAGCGGCAGTAACAGCAAAGCCAAAAGGAAACGGCAGCAAAGCAAAAAGGAAGCGGCAGTAGCAAAGCCAAAAGGAAACGGCGGGGTCACAGCAAGCCTTCAACGACCACCGCGAGGCTTGGACGGCGAAGCTTCAATGACATATCGAGGGGATGAGCTTCGGCATATCGAGGGGATGAGCTTCAATGCCTGTTGAAAAGGCTCTGCTGCGTGAACCACAAGATCCACATTTGCAGAAGCAAAGTTACAACATTTCAACTATAGACTAAAACATCATTAAAATATTGTAACGAAATATCTGTCCTGAAAAAATTCCTTTACTTCGACCCTAGAAGAAAAAGAATTATTGATGCGGAGTAACAAAAGATACATCTAGTACGAGAGGAATGGTCACACCTCTTAGGTAGTGTTTACATTTTAGATTGAAGTGAGAATCCTGAGAAGTGGAAATCTTAAGATTGAGAGTGTGGAATAGGAGTGAGAGCATGTTGATTACTTACATCAGAATGGAAGTATGAAATGGAAATAAGAATCTAATTTATGTGTTTATTTTATCTTGAATTGGGAGTAAATAGTTTCAAATTATAATTTTACTTTTATTTAAAGAATTATAGTTTTTAATTACAAAGTTATTAAAAAATATATTTGATGAGTAAATATTTATTTTATTACATTTGTAAAATTATAATAATTATTAATATTCTTAATTTTGTACACACATTTTTTTATTAATTTTAATTTTAATTATGTAAATTAAAAATTATTGATAAGGGCAATATAAATAAAACATTTTTACTATTAAGATAGTACGAAATTAATATTTTCTTACGGCTTCACCTCTAACCTCCATTTTCACTGTTTTGCAGGTGCGAAACCCACTTCGAAGAATATCTTGTGCGTTGCTGACCTTCCACCATTGTTGTCATTCTCACCCACCTTCTCACCTCCCCAAACCTAGGATACCCCACGTCCCACTCAACAAACTAGTGAGGTACCCCATCTCCCCCAAAATAATAAATTCATTGTCTTAGATTGATTTTGGATTTACTCATCCCAAAATCAGTTGAAAACAATTGGCGCCGTCTGTGGGGATTCGCACAAAAAGCCTCAACCGCGGTTACCAAACTAGTTGTTGTGGGTACGCCAACACATGGCGCCTGACGTACCTCCTGAAAGTTTAATGGGGGATCCTATCAGGATGAGAGATGATAGCAGTGGTGAAGGTAGTGATCCTGCGAGAAGGATAGCCCGTATTAACAAGGGCAAGGGTGTCAAGCAATCGACGGGTGTTCGCCAAGAGGAGGAACCTATTACGCACCAGCGTTTTGAGGATCTCGCCCACGCAATACTTAGGGCGGTCGGATCTCGGGCACCTGAAAGTTCACTTCCTCCGGCGACGCTAGAAGCTCCATCACCGCAAGCGGACGACCAAGCTATGGTCAAAAGAGGGGTACCCGAGCCCAGCAAGCCAAAGCCTAGGCCATCGGGTACTCGTTCCAAGTTTCGCACCGTGGGTACCCGCGACGAGCGTTCCACCGCTTCTTGTAACTCCCGTAGCAGCCGGGATACGAGGCGTATACAGCGTACCCATGAGGACCTCCGTGAGAAACTAAATGCCAAAAGGGCCTCCCAAGTTACAGCGACGTCATCGGGTACACCAGGGGTACCCCTTGACATTGTGGAAAAAATGGAAAACTTGGAAGCCCAAGTGAAGCTCCTCTCCGAGAGGCAAAACCTCACGGATGCACCAGCACCGCTGACCTACCAATCACCGTTCACTATGAAGATTCGAAAGGCAGCCCTCCCCGAGGGGTTCACCATGCCACAGGTACCCCAATACTCGGGTACCACTGACCCCTCGGAGCATGCGGAGTTGTACCGCGACCAAATGCTTATTAAGGGGGTAGGCGAGAGCGCCATGTGCCGGATGTTTACCCACACACTCACAGGCCCCGCGAAGTCTTGGTTTCGTTCCTTGAAAGCGGGTAGCATATCTTCCTTAAATCAATTGTTGTCTGAATTTACTAAAGAATTTTCCTATGCTTCTTCTCAAGACAGGGTAGCCTCCAAGCTTGCTTTTATCAGGCAAGGGGAAGTCGAACCTTTGGCGGATTATGTGACTCGTTTCCACCAAGAGGTGCTACGAACCGGGGCTTTCGGAGATCAACATACACTGACCCATTTCGAGAAGAGTTTGCGGTTGGGAAAATTGTGGCGTTCCTTTCAAAAGAAGCGTCCACTTTCGTATGGGGAAGCCCGTTCTCGGGCGTTGCAGCAAGTAGAGATAGATGATAGATGTCAGTTGAAGCGTCAAGAAGAGAAGGTTGACACCACGAGGGACAAGGAAAAGCCCAGAAGGGTGGAGGCCCCGGTACCGCGGGTACCCCGGCAGCGGAGCCCGCCACGGGTTATCCCACGCGGACGAGGGCATAACCCTCATTTTACCGCGGGGGTACCCCATCACCCAAGACCGCCGCTACCTGATCATCGGGAGCCACCACCGAAACCTCGGCATGAGTCTTTCCATCCACTGAATCGGTCTCCGGACCAGATCTTCTACCACATTCGGGACAGTGGCCTCCTCCGTCCTCCTAAGCCGATGAGGAAGTACCCCAACATGAGGCGTAGCTTGAAGTATTGCGAGTTCCATGAGGACTTTGGCCACAGCACCGCCGAATGCTTCACTTTGAGGGAGGAGATCGAATCCTTGATTCTCAGTGGGTACCTCAAAGAGTTTGTTGCTGACATGAGAGAGGCTCGCAAAACCGCGGAGCAGGATAAGGGCAAGCGGGTAGCTGAGGGTAGCCCTGAACGAGAGGTACCCCCTGGGCATAAGAAGGGCGTGTATGTTCGGATGATAATGGGTGGACCTACTTTGGCGGGCCAATCTCGGAGGGCTATCAAAGGTTATGGTAGGTCGCTGTCGGTAACCACTAATATGGGCAAAGAAGTCAACCTTAGTGAATGGGGTACACCAAGTATACCCCATCATCCCCCACCTATCCTTTTTACGGAGAAAGATGCGGAGGGCATCTCGTACCCTCACGATGACGCCTTCGTAATTACTTTGAAGGTTGCCACCGGAAAGGTGGCGAGAACTCTTGTAGACACCGGTAGCTCTGTCGACATCATTTTCAAAAGCGCCTTGGATCAGTTGTTAATTGAGTCGCCAAAGATCACTCCTTATGCCACGCCTCTCATTGGTTTCGCCGGCGACATGGTTATCCCAAGGGGTATCATCACACTGCCGGTTACACTTGGTAAGGTACCCCACCGTATTGTTTACATGATTGACTTTTTGATTGTTGATCACCCAGGTGCATACAATATTATATTAGGTAGGCCGTTTTTAGTAGTAACTAAAGCGGTGGTATCCATGCATTATCTCGCCATGAAAGTCCCCGCCGCCCAAGAAGTTATCACCATCAAGGGGGACCAGCAATCTGCCCGTGGATGTTATTCCGTGGCTTCCAGAGTCACCTACCAAATAGCTTCTGATTTGGGAGTAAAGGGGTACCCCAGCGACGGCCAACCCACACCTTCCACTTCTAAGAGAGCACTTGCTAAACAGCGAAGAGCTACACTCAAGAAATCTCCTCAGATGGTCCCCCCACCAAAACAGTTGGAGCCTTCACCGGTGTTGGAGAAAGAAGTTACCGGGGATAGTTCGAGGGTTCACCAAGGGGAGATGGATGGGCCCCAATGTGAAGTAGAGGCGCCTTTAGATCCCCGAATATCAGAAGGTGGAAAGTGGGGTACCCCAGCTGAAGACCTTGTCTCAGTGCCGATTTGTATCGTTGACCCAGCAAAGACCGTGAAAGTGGGCTCCAGCCTTACGGAGGAACAAAGGGACGAACTCATTGCCTTCCTACGTGGGTACCCTGATATATTCGCCTGGTCCCATTCGGATATGCCGGGTATCCCACCAACCCTTTCTTGTCACAAGCTCAATGTCAGCCCGCATAATAAGCCGGTCAAACAGAAACGCCGCGCCTTCAACCAAGAGAGGTATGACGCCATTGAGCAAGAGGTGGATCGCCTATTAGCAGCAAAATTTATACGGGAGGCAGTGTACCCTGACTGGGTATCTAACGTCGTTCTTGTCAAGAAATCAAACGGAAAGTGGCGCATGTGCGTGGACTTCACCGACTTGAACAAAGCCTGCCCCAAGGATAGTTTCCCACTTCCACGGGTGGATCAGCTAGTCGATGCGACAGCGGGGCATGAAATGCTAAGTTTTATGGACGCCTTCTCCGGCTACAATCAAATCCCGATGTATGCACCCGATCAAGAAAAAACGGCGTTCATCACCAACCGAGGGTTGTACTGTTACAAGGTGATGCCGTTTGGCTTGAAGAACGCCGGGGCTACCTACCAGCGGCTTGTTAATAAAGTTTTCAAGGAGCAGATAGGGCGCACCATGGAGGTCTATATCGACGATATGATCACTAAGTCAGTGCATGCGGGGGAGCACCTAGGGCACCTCAGGGATACCTTCACCGTTTTGAGGAGACACCAAATGCGGCTCAACCCTGAAAAATGTGCGTTCGGTGTTACCTCGGGTAAGTTCCTGGGGTTCATGGTACAACAACGGGGGATTGAAGCCAACCCCGATAAGATCCGTGCTGTTCTTGATATGAAATCGCCAAGCACCATCAAAGAAGTTCAAAGCTTGGCAGGCCGGGTAGCTGCCCTGAGCCGCTTCATTTCCAAGGCTACCGATCGGTGTAAGCCGTTTTTCAAAGCCTTAAAGGTCGGCAAAAAGCTCCAGTGGACTCCCGATTGCGAGGAGGCTTTCCAGGAGCTGAAGGGGTACCTCGTGAATGCTCCACTGCTTGCCAAACCCGAGCCGGGGGAGGTGCTTCTGCTGTATCTCGCTGTGTCCGAGCATGCCACAAGCTCGGTGTTGCTCCGAGAAGATGATAAAGGGGTACAACGACCTATTTACTACACCAGCAAGGCTATGGTTGATGCTGAAAAGAGGTACCCCACCTCCGAAAAGGTTGTTTTGGCATTGGTTGTCTCCGCACGGAAGCTTAGACCGTATTTCCAAGCTCACACCATTGCGGTCGTCACCAATCTTCCCCTTCGGCAAATCCTTCAAAAGCTAGACATGTCTGGAAGGCTTCTCCGATGGTCCCTCGAATTAAGTGAGTTCGACATCATCTTCAAGCCTCGCTCGGCGATAAAAGCCCAAGCCGTCGCTGACTTCATTGCGGAGTTTGCTAGCGACCCAAGCGGAGAAGGCGAGCTGAGGAACCTATCGGATACCCCATCCACCAGTGAAGGGGGACAGGTCTGGGAGATATATGTAGATGGCTCCTCTAATTCACACGGGAGTGGTGCGGGAGTTATTATAATTGACCCAAATAAGGTGAAGATATGCTACGCTCTGCAGTTCGGGTTCAAGGCCTCAAACAATGAGGCCGAATACGAGGCCATCATAGCGGGGTTGAGGATGTCCAAGGCCTTAGGAGCCGGAAGGGTACACATCAAGAGCGACTCCCAGTTGGTGGTAAGCCAGATTACGGCACAATACCAAGCGAAGGAGGAAAACATGAAGGGGTACCTCGGAAAAACCAGGGAGCTTATGTCCCAGTTTTGCGAGGTCAAGGTGGAAAGGGTACCCCGACTTGAGAATAGCGAGGCCGATACCCTGGCAAAAATGGCGTCCCTTGGGATAGCCCAGTCATCTGGACCCATCACCACCGAACACATACCCACACCCAGCTTCGGCCTCACCGAGCCCTCGGAAGTGGGATCACTATCCAATATGGTATTTTGGATGGAGCCCATCGTGAGGTACCTTAAGGATGGAGACCTCCCCTCGGATAAAGCTGAAGCCAGAAGATTAAAGTACAAGGCCGCACGGTATTGCCTGATCCGGGATACCCTATACAGAAGAGGGTTCACTCTACCTTACCTCAGGTGCTTGGGAGGCGATGAAGCCGAGTATGTCATGAGGGAGATACATGAGGGAATTTGCGGCAATCACTACGGAGCACTATCACTGGCACAAAAAGCTCTCCGACAAGGGTACTACTGGCCAACCATGAGGGAGGATGCTAAGAATATGGTACGAAGCTGCGACAAATGCCAGAGGTTCGCCAAGGTACCCCACTTACCCCCATAAAAGTTAACGGTTATATCCTCCCCATGGCCCTTTGCTATATGGGGAGTGGATCTCATTGGGCCATTACCAACCGGAAAGGGGCAAGCCAAGTATGCAATCGTGGCGGTGGATTATTTCACCAAATGGGCAGAAGCGAAGCCGCTAACAAGCATCACAGAGAGGAAGACTACGGAATTCATTTGGAAGAACCTCATCTGCAGATTTGGGATACCCCATGCAATCATCAGCGATAACGGCAAGCAATTTGATAACGAGAAATTTCGGAACTTTTGTTCGGAGTTGGGGATAGCCAATCGATTTGCTACACCCGCCCATCCCCAATCTAATGGGCAAGTTGAGGCCGTTAACAAGATCATCAAAGGCATCCTGAAGAAGAAACTAGAGGAGAGAAAGGGAGCATGGGTGGATGAGCTACCCGGAGTTCTATGGGCCTACCGAACTACACAAAACACTTCCACCAGGGAGACCCCTTTTTCTCTTGCCTTCGGTGTAGATGCCGTAATTCCAGCCGAGATTGGGATACCCTCTCACAGGGTCGAATACTTTGATGAAACCGAGAATACCTCTTTGGTAGCCTCCAATCTTGATTTGATAGCCGAGAAAAGGGCTAAAGCAGAATTGAACACCGCCATATATCAACATCGCATCGCGGGTCTATATGAAAAGAAGGTACGCCCTCGGTCCTTCAAGAGGGGGGACTTGGTCCTAAGAAGGGTGACCCAAAATACAAGGGTATCCGGCGAAGGCGCCTTTGGAGCAAATTGGGAAGGACCTTACCGCGTGGACAAGCCCGTTGGGGCAGGCGCATATAGGCTGCTACACATGGATGGCACGATTGTGAGGCACCCCTGGAACGCCGCGATGCTTCGGAAATACTACTAAAGGGCATTGTCTAAACCTTCAGTCTTTTGTCTTCTTCTATACTTCCTTCAGTGTTCCTGGTGACAGATCAAATGGGGTACCCCAAATGCCTTGTGACGGTCTGTTGCGACTTTTGAATTTCTTTAATTTCCAAACGAAAAGGGGTAGGAGACCTTGTGGTTTTCCATTCTCCTCAGGGTAACAAAGCTAAGTCATGTACGGATATATGCTTTTGTTATTTATGAATACAATTTCTACTTACAACAAAAAGGAAGAGGTTTCTTTCTCCAGTTTCGCCACTTCGGTCGTAGCACGCAGGTTATATTCGTTTAGCGCCATTGAGATACATTAGCATCCGGATATACGTAACTTTCGCCATTCGCCAATATGAAAAATTTTGAAGCGAGGGAAGGGTCAAAGTAGACCCGCGAGTGAAAAAACCGGTATACCCTAGCGTCATGAGGTTCGCTTAGGTATACTAGCACTCATACCTCCGTCCTCTCACTCGGCAGAGTGGGGGTAAACTATCTGAGAAATTGTGAAGAGAGGGAAGGGTCAAAGAAGACCCGCGAGTGGAAAAACCGGCATACCCTAGCGTCATGAGGTTCGCTTAGGTATACTAACACTCATACCTCCGTCCCCTTACTTGAGCCAAGTAAGGGGTAAGCAATCTGCGCCAAAATTTTAATCACCAATTCGAGAAAAGATTCGCCATGTTAGTAAGGAAAATAATCACCGGATTCGCCTATCAATATAAAGTACTGAGGTTACCCTATTTCAGAAAATGATCGCCTAATGTTGGACGTTCAGAGGAGTAAGGGGTACCCCATTTCATAAAAGCAAGGGGTACCCCCTTTCAGAAAAGCAAGGGGTACCCCATTTCAGAAAGCAACAAAAGCAAAGAGGTACCCTAAAAGGTTAGCCATCTAGCCAAAACATCCAATTGCCAAATAACAAGCATGCAAGATATCAGAAAATCCAAATAGCATAGTATCAAAGCAAAAGAGAGTCATCAACATCCAAGTAATCTAAACAATACAAAAAGAAGTAAAGCTTCAGTCTCCAAGTATGGTTAGCTCCAAAAAACCGACAACGTAGTAAGCGAAGCCTATGCCAAGGGGGGAGCATCATCACCGACGTCTGTCTCTGGGAGGCGACCAGCAGAAGACTCTGAGGTTCCCGGGATAGGTACAGCCGATGTAGGAACATCCGAGCCGGGCAGTGGCTGAATATCATGGGGTACCCCAGGTGTCCCGGAAGAGGCACCCGACTGAGAAGGCTTTCCCCTCTCCGCAATCGCCTTCAAAACCGTGGCTTTGTCGACGAACTTTTGCACACGAGGTACCTCCAACTCGGGGTCTACACCCCATACCTCCGACATAATTAGCGAAAATGCATCCTGCGCCATGGTCTTCTGACGAGATAGCAGCTCCTCGTTTGCGGCCTGCAACTCTGCTCTCTCCTTCTCCACTCGGGCCTTCTCCCCCGAAAGGGCAGCAATGCGCTCGTGTAGCGACTTGACCTCCTGGGTGAGCTGGTCCTCACGAGATCGGCGGGTTTGAAGCTCGCCCTTCAGCTTATCCGCCTCCGATCGAGCAGCGACGAGAGAGTCAAGATCCGGCAGGCAGTGGCTGAGAAGATAGGAAGCCTGCGAGTTACGGAGATATGTCAGGTACATATGTATGTTGATATAATCGAAAAGAAACCTCTAGAGGAATTTGTGGGGTACCCCGAGAAAGCTTACCTCCTGGTTAGCCCTCAGTGCTTGGCCGAAGCGCTGGCTTAAGTTCATTTTGTCTGTCTCCTCGGCCATCTCGGGGGTGACACTCTCGGCGGAGTAATAGAAGCACCGAGCTAAATGAGAAACATCTTTGTTGGAGATCGGGTCCAGCTCACCCGCGCGCAAATCCGCGGGGAAGGCGGTCATCAACCCGAACTTACGCTTCTTCGGGCGTGGGGTACCCCTCGACACGCTCTGTGGGGTACCCTGAGATTTCCCTTTCCCGCTGGGAGCTCGGGGAGGACGAGAGGCTGATGAAGGAGCGGCCGAACCCTGGGATCCGGAAGCACCTCCCACGATCGCTGTAAAGAAGGCATCAAAAGCATCTCCCGATGACTCCATCGCTGCACACAAAAGCACAACAGTCATGATTAGCTAAGCGATCATTGAAAATGTTAAAGGTATAAATGGGAAATCAAATGAAAGGGGAGTGAATTCGAGATGTGGTGATGATGGGGTACCCCAGTCCCGTGGACAACGATAGGATACCCCTCAACACTCAGGCCGTACATGTGGTACCCCCACGGACAGGAGGAGAACTTCGGCCAATCAACCCCGCCCTCCACAGCCTACCCTCCTCCAGCACATCACCACTCCTTTGTGCGTTGCGGAGTCTCTCCATGTACTCCTTCACCTCTCCCCCCACCTCATGGATTGGGCATAATCCTTTAGCCCAAGTCACGTCTGCAAAATCATGAGAACTCAAGATAAGCGAGATATTTATGCGGGAGATAATAGTAGAAGAACTACGAGTGGAGGTATACTTACTATCCACGGTGAAAGTGTTTGGAACCACCATGAGATCACCATTCTCGTCCATAATGTTGGTCTCCCAGCTACCATCAGCCACGAACCACCCCTTTCGGTATCCTTTCTTCAGGACAGGGCTCCCCTCAACAATATGCCCGAGCTCACCCCACGGGAAAAAGTACGCTACACCAGGACCCTTGGGCTTCTTAAATTGATAAAGGCCCTTCAACTCCCTAAAAGAGATATCGCGCCCCATAACCTCCAGCCACAGTACTTGCAGGCCCGTGAGTGTCCTCCACCCCGGGAGGGACAGCTGCCCAGGAGCTACACCTAGGAAACTAAACATCCTCATGTAAAAGGGCTGGAGAGGCAGGCGAAGTCCTAGGTCGAAGAGGTCAATGTGGAGAGCTATCCCATCAGAGCGAAGGCGCTCAGGCCGCTCGTCCTCATAGGGTACCCTAAGTTGAACCGCCGAGGGGATGTTGTACTTAACCCTAATCTGTTCTAGGTCCCAGGGAGTGGCCCTCCGAATACCTAAGGAGTAAGGATTACCAGTTTTGGAGGGTATGGCAAGAGAAGGCGTAGAAGGCTGCCCCGATGGAGGAGCGGAAGTCTTAGGCTTGGATGACTTACCCCTGTCCCTAAGTGGGGGGGTAGGCCGCTTGCGGGGTAAGCGTGGGCTAACGCGAGGGGTAACCCTCAAAGGAGGAGGTTCGGGATAAGGGGTACGACCACCTGAGGAATCGGAGGAGGACTTATCCCCCTCGCTAATGGATACATGAGAGGGAGAACCCTCCGGGGGCCCGCTAGCCTTCCTAGCCCCAACCTTACGCTTCTTTTTCTCAGGTGCTGTATGTTTTTTACCCATATCTACTTTTCCCCCCCCAATAACAAACACGCACAAACCCCCAGCCATATGTTCACCAACCGCCAACAGTACACGCACAAACCCCCAGCCACACATCCACAAAACCGCCAGTTCACACCCAACAACACATCCAGCAACAACATTACCACAAACCGCCCACCACCCATCAAACATCCAATGCAAACACCAAACACAAGCACAAGACAAAACAACAAACCGATAAACAAAAACAAGATTTTTCCAAAATGAGCAAGTGGCGCCATTATAAATACGCCGCAAAGACGAGAAACGAGAAATAATACCTCCTGTTCACCAGTACAGCAGATCTGGATCAGTGGTCGCAGGAAGACGAAACTGCAGGCAACGGAAAACGGTGAGTATAATAATAATAATAATAAAGGTTCGGTTTTTGCATGTATATTTAAAAAAAAAAAAAAAAAGAAGAAAGAAAAACCGAGAAGACGAAGAGGGGCTGTAGCCCAAAACCAATTCCGGCTGCCATAGTCACCACCGCCGAAAACCGACGCCGGAAGGACAAAAAAAAGGGTGCCGGCCAACAAAAAAAAAAAAAAAAAAAAAAAGAAGAACACGGTTGCAGCAAACCGACGCAAGGAGGAAAGCCGGCCGTCACGCCAACGTCAGCTGGCCGTCGCGACAACCACCAGCGAAATCGAGGCCAACCGACGCCGGAACAGCCGCGAAAAACCGCCGGCAACGCCCAGAAATCAGTCACCCGAAACAAGAGAAATGGAAGAAAAAGAAAGAAAGAAAAGAAGAAAGAAGAAGAAAGAAGAAAAAGAGAGAGGGAGAGGGGATTACCGTGACTGGAACCGCGCCAAAAACCCGCCGGAAACACGCCCAAAATCGCCGGATCTGGAGCCCGAAAATCACCACTGCAGCCGCCGCGAATCACGCCGGGAAAAGACTCCGAGCCAACGCCGACCGAGAGGAAGGAAAGGGAGAAAGAACGAGAGGAAAAGGAAGGAAGAAAAAGAGAGAAAGAAAAAAGATAGCACCGGCCGAGAGAGAGAGAGACGAACGGGCAAGGAAGAAGAAGGAGAGAAAAAAGGGGGGTGAAGAAAAAGCTACTGGAAGAAACTTTAAGAAAATATTTGAGGATTTTCAAAACCTAAGGGATAAAGGTTAACATGCTGCAGGCGTTTTAATTGAATCTGACAGGATGCGTCAGTCCGAGAAGAGAAGTTCCGGGGTGTTTGAGCATTTTTAAATTCAAATTTTGTGTCAGACGGCTGCCGCTTCCCGATAAAAAAAAAGAGAGAGAGAGACACGACTGCTGGTTTTCAAAAAAAAAAAAAAAAAAAAAAGAGTAAAGTGGCGGGAAAATGAAGAGACAGAGAGAATTTTCAAGACACACAGCGAAGTCAAAGGAAGAAATTAAGCAAGTCAACCTCGGACCAGTCATATCGCCACGTGTCACTCACACAATGAGTTTCTTTTGCCTCTAATACTTCTCGCCAAAAAGAAACTAGGGGGCTGTTGTTTGAGGAAAAAATAGGATGAACAGTAAAAGTGCCACGTGTCGATTAATGGAGCAAGTCCAGAGCAAACCGGGGTACCCCACGTGAAATTGGGATATCCCGCATAAAATAGGGTACCCCGTGTGGAAAAGGGGTATCCTAAGTATAAAGGGATACCCTAAGTATAAAGGGATACCCTAAGTATAAAGGGGTACCCCAAGTAGTAAGGGGTACCCCTCATACCTTGGGGTATCCTATAAAACGGTGTAAGAGAATCCTCCAAAATATCCGCCATGAGCAACGTCTCCGCCTCCTAAAGGATTTCATTTGATTCTGTCAGAAAAAGGAATCGGAAATGATGCGCAAAAAGGGGGGACAGCCGCCTGCCACAGTGCAGAATATTACACCAAGGACAGTGGTCCCCAACCGCCTACCCGACAACTGCTGCAGAGGTACCCCGGGACCACTCGCCTACGCGCGCCACGCCTCCAAATGACGAGATACGCCGCGGGCATGCAGGTAACGGTCTAAAAAATCATGAAAGCAAGAGAAGGACGTGAGCCAAAAAGGGTACGCCACGTGGCAGGGAGGTACACCATATATAAAGACACCTAGGGTTTACTCTCCACAAGGAGGGACACAAGCTTTTCTCCTTCCTCCAATTTTCGCCATTCACACTCCCACTCCAAAAACCAGGTTCTCTCCATCTTAAAACCCTAATTTACAGAGAGCTTGCTAGCTCTCTTCACCTAAAAAGCTCGAGTTTGCTAACTTGAGCGTCGGAGTGTGAACGCCAGGGGTACCCCCCCCGGCTTCACCTCTAACCTCCATTTTCACTGTTTTGCAGGTGCGAAACCCACTTCGAAGAATATCTTGTGCGTTGCTGACCTTCCACCATTGTTGTCATTCTCACCCACCTTCTCACCTCCCCAAACCTAGGATACCCCACGTCCCACTCAACAAACTAGTGAGGTACCCCATCTCCCCCAAAATAATAAATTCATTGTCTTAGATTGATTTTGGATTTACTCATCCCAAAATCAGTTGAAAACACATAGTAAAGTTGTATACATGCTTCAATCATCACATATATAAAACATAGAAAACTGGACTTGGAAAAGAGAGAATCAAACACAACATTTACCTTTCCTCACCTTGGTTTCCATGGCAAATTCCAATACAGTGCATTTCGGTGCCTGTTGAAAAGGCTTTGCTGCGTGAACCACAAGATCCACATTTGCAGAAGCAAAGTTACAACATTTCAACTATAGACTAAAACATCATTAAAATATTGTAACGAAATATCTGTCCTGAAAAAATTCCTTTACTTCGACCCTAGAAGAAAAAGAATTATTGATGCGGAGTAACAAAAGATACATCTAGTACGAGAGGAATGGTCACACCTCTTAGGTAGTGTTTACATTTTAGATTGAAGTGAGAATCCTGAGAAGTGGAAATCTTAAGATTGAGAGTGTGGAATAGGAGTGAGAGCATGTTGATTACTTACATCAGAATGGAAGTATGAAATGGAAATAAGAATCTAATTTATGTGTTTATTTTATCTTGAATTGGGAGTAAATAGTTTCAAATTATAATTTTACTTTTATTTAAAGAATTATAGTTTTTAATTACAAAGTTATTAAAAAATATATTTGATGAGTAAATATTTATTTTATTACATTTGTAAAATTATAATAATTATTAATATTCTTAATTTTGTACACACATTTTTTTATTAATTTTAATTTTAATTATGTAAATTAAAAATTATTGATAAGGGCAATATAAATAAAACATTTTTACTATTAAGATAGTACGAAATTAATATTTTCTTAGAATAAACTATTTATTATTATAAATTATTAATATTACATAAATATAATACTATTAATATTAAATAAATATAATACTATTATTTTTAAATAAATATAATAGTATTATATTTTCAAATAAAGATAGTTTATAGTAATATTATTATTCTCTATTAATATAATAATATTATTTTAAAGTAATTTTAACTTAGAATCAATACAAATAATTATTTAGTTTAATATAATAATATTATTTAAATAAATATAATATTATTTATTTTAATTTATTAAATATAATTATATTAACTTTAATAAAAAGAGGGTAGAAAAAGAAGAGGTGGGAATAGAATATGGAAGTCCCACTCTCACTCCCCACTCCAAAAATGAGTGGGGGTCTACGGAGTGGGATTCCCAATCTTATTTTAAAATGTTGAAGTAAACATTGGACTGAGAGAAATCCACACTCCTTACTCCCACTCCAGAAAATAAACGTAACATTAAAGCCATTAATAATGAGCCTTTATTGTCAACATTAACTTCAGCAAATGCAGAATTCTTCCTCAGTGTAGAGACCATTGCGGCACCTTTTTCCCTGCCAGTATGCAAAATTTTCTCAGCAACACTCTAAATTAGGAAACATTCCAGCCATAGCTATTTGAATTCACAACTCTATATTTCCATCCAAGAAGTAACATGTTTGACAACATTCTAAAATAATAACATACCGTGGTCAAAGCATATCAGTCAGAAAAAAAAAAAAGAGACATGATTGCCTTTCGAATTCTTAGGAAACCCAAAAAGAGAGAGAATTACAAATTTTTGTATCATTGGCAATTTTATTATGGCTTGTTTAGGCTATGTTCTTTATTGCCATCTAATCACAACCCTAAAATATTTGATAAATACTATAACTACAGTTTGACAATTAAAGCAAATTTATCCACAATTGCCTAACCTATGTTAGGTTTACTATTTTTATCAAAATTATTATTTAAAAAAAATTACCAAACACTATAAACTTTTATTTTATAACTAAAACTTTGATTTCACAGCAGCTCTCATTTAAAAGTACAATTGCAGGACATGACAATCGCTTGTAGTTGAGTGGCTGTTTAGAAATGTGCTTTCGGAATCATGTAAAAGCATTGCAGTTTACCCTTAGCCATCACCTTGAATTTAAATTTTAAAAGAACCAAAGAAACGTAGTAAACATAAAACTAACAGAAAATAACAAAGCTTTAAAAATTTCCCTCCTTTATTTCTTGCATTTTTTCGGAAACCAAACAGAAGAAAGAAAAGGGCATTGATGATTTGACCTGTTTGGAGAGCCAATTACAATCTGAAGGTTGGGGCAGAGTTTGTAGAGAGAAACAGCAGTGGATCCAACGACCCGACCCGTAACTCCAAGTACCAAAACGCGGGTGTTTTGTTTCTTCATTTGAAACTGAGCTCCATCAAGAACCGTCTCTTTAGTAGCACTTGTAGGCTGCAGCCCTGGCCACTAAGGCCGTGGCTCAGTGGCTGTGCTATTCAAGTGAAGCAAAGCTCGCGCTTTTTTGGTTTCTCTGTGAAGAGTGAAGGCTCTCAATTCAACAATTTTTCTTATCCAAATTATCGTCACTGGTAACCTGTTGAGTGATGACGTGGCGATATATTGATGCCGGTGACGTGGATGAGTTTTCACATGTAGACGTGGCACGTACTGGGTCATTTGAACAAGTATCATGTAAGGTCAGAGATTTTGGACAGAAGTTATTTCAATTATTCAATCCATTTTCTTTTTACACCCAATCAATTATCTTATTGAGTTTCAGAACAGTAATATTACACATTCAAATTCAACTTATAAAACCAAAGATGTACACCCAAATTAAGCTCATATCATCTCCTACATCATTATTGCTACAATTAATTGAGTCACGATTATTTGATATTTCCCATTGTTGCATTTAGAGAAGGACATGATTTTAAGGACCACATACTTAAAATTCTCAGCCCTATCTAGTTTGTTAATTTGTGTGCACACCATGCTACGTGCCCTTCTAAAACATACTCGCATTGGCAAGTGGCCATCTCTGTGTCCAATAATAGCTTCAGTCGTGCCTTGGAAACTTTACAATGGGGTACTTAAATGTTATAATGAACAATCTTCGTGGTAGAATCCCACAATCATATGCAAAAAGGTTGCAATTTGTATGCTTACGCTGAATGACAATCACCTAGAAGGATCATTGTCTCCATATTTAGTTAATTGTATCGGTTTGATGTTTATTAATTTCAGGAATAACAACTTGAGCAGCCCAATTCCACAATGTCTTGGATAAAGATGGCAAAAAAGCCCGACCTGATTTTTGACCGGATTGGCCCGACTCGAATTTTTAGGATTTTGACCCGAATTTAAGGGTCAAAAATCGAACTCAAGCTTAAAAAATAAAAGTTTAATTAAATTTAGGTCAGGGTTCGGACTTTATGTGACCCAACTCTCTCATTTAACAATTTAAAAAAAAATTGATGAACTCTTTGTTAAACCAATGAACTAATGAACTCTTGGTCTAAATTGTGGTATTGAGTTGTGTGTTTTTATTTTATTTGTTAAATTGATGAACTCTTTGGTTAGATTGTCTAATTAAATTATGTGTTTTTTAAAGGAATGAGAAATGATTTTTAACTTTGTATTTATATTTAGTTATTTATATAATTTATGGTTGAGATGTTGAGTAGAGTAATTTTTATATTTATGTTACATTAAACAAGTTTTACAGTTTTTTAAATTTTAACATATTAGGGGATTTAAATAATAACATACGAAAGTCAAACCACATTAATCAACATAACTATTATGGCCGTGGCCTTGCGATTCAAATAAAGCAAAGCTCGCGCCATTTTAGTTTCTCTTTGTCTTTTGTGCTCGGCCTCTGTGACGACTGACGAGACCCAATTCAACTGTTTTTCTTAATCCAAATGATCATCGAGTGATGACGTGGCGAGAGCGCTGAGGCTGGTGACGTGGATGAGTTTGCACATGTTGACGTGGCACGTACTGGGCGGTTTGAACAAGGATCATAAAAGGTTAGAGATTTTGGACCAATGTTTTTTTAATTATTCAAACCATTTTCGTTTTACACCCAATCAATTATCTTGAGAACGTGTTATAAGTGGAATCATGGGCCGCGCCGTATGTGGGGACTGCTGTTAAGGTATGGCATCGCTATGAAAACCCCTTTAAATTTAATGGCCGTTTGGTTTCATTTTACCCATAATTATTTTTGTTTCTACAAAACGAAAAAAAGTTGATCTATGAAAAAGTGCAGATTTTTCTTAATTAAAATAAGAAGATACATATATAACAATAAAAGATCTACAAAAATTATTTTAAACCCTCAGATGTGAGTGCCGTCAATGTTGTACAAGCCCATTGGCAGATGTGTGGGATTTCATTCAATACATTTTCTCCAAGAAGAGCAATGCACCCACGTAATAATTACTCACCTGGGCCTTTAGAGATGCATCTACAAACTTCTTCTACTTGCTCTGCCTCGTCTGATCACCCTTCTCAGCTTCCTGGATTGCTTCTTTTCGATCATTCTTACAAACCATTGTGGCCTTCCAGTCACAAATGCCATGCATCCGATGGACAAGCCGATCACCACTCCAGATGCGTAACCCAACGTAGCAAACTTCCAATCAAACCAGCTTGAAGCATAATCTCCTTCGAGAAATCCTGTTGGTGTTGTTGGTTCTGGTGCCTCATCAATGCTGCAGCTCTCTGATAATGGGAATCCACACAACCCTGAGTTACCAGAATAGGAATCATTTCCAAATGTATTAAATTGGGATCCTAGTGGTATGGGTCCGTTGAGCTGGTTGTTCGAAAGATTCAACACCGAAAGATAATTCAGACTCGCCAGTTGCGTTGGGATACGTCCAACAAGCTTGTTTGAAGAGAGGTCTAGAGATTCAAGCTCTGTCAGATTTTTCAGCGATGATGGAATGCCACCTGTCAGGTTGTTGTGAGAAATGTTGAGACTTTTGAGTGAATTCAGCATTCCGACTACTTCTGGAAATTTCCCTTGAAATCTATTGCTGGACAAATCAATAGTTGCAAAAGTTGTTAGAATCCTCTCCATTTGTAAGTCAATGCCTTTCATAGTCAGAAATATTGACTCATAGTAATTATAAGAATCCGGTAACCTCATATAATTGACCTCAACACTATTGTTTTTCCCATGCCTCATGGCTTTAAAACTATCCAAATACCGTAGTGGCAAAACACCGGTGAGTCGATTGTGGGAGCAATCAATTATTCGCAACTTGGGGAAGGGAACTCTTGTTTTGGTATCACCAATGGGACCACCAAATCTATTAGAACGCAATGTAAGTACTTGCAATTCGGGAAGAACGTCTAACCAGTGGGGAAAGGTACCATTAATCTGATTGTTCCCAACATCTATAACTTCCAAATGTCGACAATTAACCCAAGATGGAGGCAATGGTCCTTCCAATCGATTTCCATTAAGTTTAAGACTTGCCAAAACACAACTTTTTCCAAATGTTTGAGGGAGGCTGCCGTTGAACTTGTTCATTCTCATATCCAAGACTTCAAGTGTTGAGTTTCCAAGATATTCTGGAATTGGGCCGCTCAAGCTGTTATTCCCAACATTAAGAAATCGCAAACGTGTTGAGTTTCCAAGACATTCTGGAATTGGGCCACTCAAGTTGTTATTCCCAACATCAAGAAATTGCAAATTGACACAGTTAATCAAAGATGGTGGTATGTGTCCCTCCAAGTGATTGCCACTCAGCCGAAGAGAAGTCAAGTTGCAGCCCTTTGCATATGTCTGTGGGATGGTACCTTGGAAGTTGTTCATTCCGAGATCTAAATTTTGAAGTGTAGAGTTTCCAAGACACTGTGGAATTTGTCCACTCAAGCTATTGTTGGATGAGTCAAAAAATCGAATGTAACTCAAATTACAAAATGACGAAGGAATCTCTCCAGTCAAATTATTGCTGGAAATTGAAAAGTAAGTCATGTGAGGTGGTAGATCTAGAAGTGATCCTTGAAGTAGGTTCGAATCAAGGTGAAGATATTCCAGATTTTTCCACGGAAGGTGGTCTATGCTTGTCAGGAAGTTTTGTGAAAGATCTAGTACAATCAAAGTATGTACTCCTATATCCCACATCCAACTGGGAATCCTACCATGGATTTGGTTATTAGAAAGGTCCAACAACTCCAACTGATGTCGAGTTCTCAACATGTCTGGAAACTCACTTATATTGCAAGCCGATAAACCCAACCCCGAAAGATAAGTGAAAGTCGAGTTGACTGTTAATTTGGTGCTCACTGATAAACTAACATTAGAAAGAGAAAGAACTTTAAGATTTTTGAGCTTTGCAAAATCGTACAGCTCAACGCTGCCACCGAAATTGTTGAAAGAAACAGAGACATATGTCAAATTCGAAAGTTCAAATATTGAACTTGGAATCGAGCCAGTCAATTGATTCTCTTCCAGGCCTAAATAAGAAAGTTGGGTTAGGTTGGTAAACATATCCGGAATTTCACCAATAAACTTATTGTCCTGAAGATCTAAATAACGAAGCTGCTGGAGATTTGAAAAAGATGATGGAATCTGACCACTAAAACTGTTATTCGAAAGATCCAAGTAAGCAAGCTGTGTAATATTGTTACCTAATGAGGCAGGAATTTCACCAACAAAGATATTGGCCATAAGATCTAAATGAAGAAGCTACTGAAGATTTGAAAAAGAAGATGATGGAATGTGACCACTAAAACTGTTAAATGATAGATCCAAGTAAGCAAGCTGTGTAATATTGTTACCTAATGAGGGAGGAATTTTACCAACAAAGTTATTGCCTCGAAGATCTAAATGACGAAGCTGCTGAAGATTTGAAAAAGATGATGGAATCTGACCACTAAAACTGTTAGATGAGAGATCCAAATAAGTAAGCTGTGTAATATTGTTACCTAATGACACAAGAATTTCACCAACAAAGTTATTGTACCAAAGATCTAAATGACGAAGTTGCTGAAGATTTGAAAAAGATGATGGAATCTGACCGGTAAAACTGTTATATGAGAGATCCAAGTAAGCAAGTTGTGTAATATTGTTACCTAGTGAGGCAGGAATTTCACCAACAAAGTTATTGGACTGAAGAGCTAAATGACGAAGCTGGTGGAGATTTGAAAAAGAAGATGATGGAATCTGACCACTAAAACTGTTATATGAGAGATCCAAATAAGCAAGTTGTGTAATATTGTTACCTAGTGACGCAGGAATTGACCCCGTGAAATTGCCAGAAGAGAGGTTAAGGAGTGCCAAACTTGGAAATTGATCAGTAAAACCAGAGGAAATCTCAGAGTAATTGAAATCATTGAAAGCCAGGTTGAGCTTTCGCAGGCGAGGAAGCAAGGAAAGGCTACTGTTGGACGGGATGTTGCCGTGAAGCCAACTGCAACTGAGGTCGAGGCCAATCACGTGACCCGTCGCCGAATCACATGTTACTCCATCCCAGGAGCAGCAATCAGCGTCCTCTTTCCAAGACATCATCTTTGGACGAGATATCTGTTGACGTCCATCACAAAGGGAGGAAGAATCTTTTTGAAAGGAAAAGAGCTGCTTAAATTGGAGTAAAGCAGAACTTTGGTGGTGAGAGCAAAGTATTGCCGAACACTGAGAATAGAAGAGGAATAACTGGAGGCAAATAAAAAGCTGATAAGGCTGAGTGATATAACCCATTTTCTTTTTCTTTTTCTTTTCTGGATGATGAAATCACAAGAAGAGAGAGAGATATAATTACTATTATTTATAGAAGTTGAATATGGTGTGTAATTAATTAATAATATAATATAATATTTACAGCATGCACGAAGTCTATTTCAGATTGTTAAGAAACATGTTAGACCTTCCATTTTCCAACGTACTTGTGAAAAACACTTTTTATTAAGAAAAATACTTAATTCTCTAATTAATTATCAAATTGTTAAAGTCTATTTCTGATTGTAAAATACTTTTTACTTTTTCAACACCCGTGAAACTCATGGGAAGGGTCAAAAAAGTGGGAAGTTAGATTGCCACTTACTGCATTCTTCAAAAGGCGCATTTTCCAGCAAGTATATTACTTTATGTGGTATTGAATTAGTATTTTATTATAATAATAATATTGTATAATATTTAATGTTAGATAGATTATACTTTATTAATATTGTTTAAATTTATTACTGCTTTATTATTAATTATATTAAATTAATTATTAAATTATTAATTTCTAATGTACAAATATTATACGGTAATGGGCATACGAAATGATTTCTTTTGACATATGATTCTCGTCTTCCATTTTCCTATAGATGTTGATTATAATTATCATTTGAATTTAATCAGGACTCGGGTTGTTGTAAATCAATTGTTAGATTATGAAAATTTTTATTCCATTAATACATTATTCCAATTTAAAAACAACATATTAGCCGATGTGGTAAGAGTTTCACCAGTCAAACAATACACAAATTAGCCCCGTTCAGCCGCGAAGCTAAACGCTTTTTTTTTTTTGGGGTAGCTGAATTTTTTTTAATTGATTGTGAGAGAATTTTTTAAAAAGAAATTAAAAATACAACTAATGGGAGGAGACATAATGAGCCTTGTTCCTCAAAATATTTATTTAATACATCATTTGAAATTATTTAGATAACGCATTTACTACTAAACTGGTGAACTCGAATAAGAATTTGGTAATAGTTGAAGACGTGATAGAACTAATTTACTACTTAAAATAGTTTTATGGGTTTCAAAAAAAGTAATTTTGTAGTTAAATGAAAAACTAGCCCCAATGTTTTAATAACTGTTTAACTCAAAGATATATTTACTATAAAAGAATAACGTCCACCAAAGACGTTATAAAGTTTTGCATTTGGAAAACTAAAAAAGGCCATTGTTTTGTGATAAAGTTTTGTGGGATAAAACTAAAAAAGGTGCATACATTTGGAAGGTGCCTCCTCTTTCTTATTACTGAACGTAAAATATGAAAAGGGATAATCGTTTTGTGATAAATTGTATTAGGAAAGTCAAATGCTTGATTAGCCCAGAGGTCAACATTGTGAGATGTAGTAGCTTTTTGCTCGGCTATTAGGCGAAAATGATTTCAGTTGTATGTTCTCCAAAATGTGTTAAGAAAATAAGAATTGGTTATGAAAATAAAAGTAGTAAAGTACAAAACTTAGAAGTTTCCCGAAGTGCTGGAATTTGAAATAACTTCAAATGCGATTTTGAGTCCTGAAATTGTACAATTTCATCTTGTTAATGCCCCACGGACATCAGAGTCAAAGGCAAATGGACAACATTGTTCATGTTGTTACCAGCTTTGAAAAAGTATATACCATACGCTCAATTGAAAAAATGTGGCCTAAATGGCACCAAATGAATGTCGCCCCAAATCATTTCCTACGTCAAAATTATTTTTGAAATAATTTTTTTCCTGAAAAATTTGATCAAGTTAAACCATCAAAATGTAGTGTGTGGTATCATGTTCTTATGCTCGAATGTAACTGAACATTGATGAATTACTATATTAACCATAAATTAATTTACGGTTTAATAGTGTGTCTGTGTATTTTGCTTTATGGTTAATATACTGAGATCCCCTTTCTTTACGTATAAAGTAGACTTTGATTCTTCAAGAGGAACACTTTTCAAATTTTTTTCAATTTCCACAAACCAGTCCAAAAGCTGAAGCTTGTATCCAATTAATAACCATTTAGATATTTACTTTTCGACCCTTGGGGACAATTGAAGTCTTCCTTTCTGAAAGCGGCCGCTGGTTGAAAGCCAATAACAAGCATTAAATGTTGATGGAGATTATTGTTTAAATATTGCAAGCTTGCCAAGAATCAACATATTATTCCGCCAATAAATAATATAGTGGATATTTATTGCATAAAATATAGATGTTATATGATGAAATTCATCTTATGAAAGAGGTCTAAGAAAAGAGTGATATAAGATCATTTTCTTCATATCTAAATGGCCTAATTAAACATGGCACTATTGATATAATTGTAACTTTTTGGGGGCCTGCAGAGTGTTTAAATGATGGACAGAGTATTATTGTTCAGTAGCTAAATGAAATTGGAAAATGAAATATTAAAGTTGTTTTTCTCTTGATATGCCTTAAAAATACAGAATTTTATGCTACTAGTTTAGAGTACCTATTTTGCTGGTTGTTCCAATCATATCCAAGAAAAATAGCCCAACTCAGATTAGAATGAAAACAAGTTCTATTATAGCATATATTGAATGCATCTTTTCTTTTTCGCTTTATATTGCTAATTTGTATTTAATTTTTATCAGATGTAGAAACTTAATGGCCCGTTGTACCTATTACGTTGTAGTTGAGGGATGTAAGCCGGACATATATAAATCTTGGCTGGATTGTCAAAGGCAGGTAAATGGATTTAAGGTAAATTTATTCCAAACTTACGAATCATTATTGGATACGGAATTAGCATACAATGCTTACAATGATGAGAAGGAAATGAATGACTGGTTGCCCACTTCGGCTACATTAGAAATTAAGAAGACTAACGTGAAAACATGCGACATGGGCTTACAAATTGATGAGGTCAAGAACGATTGTTGAAATCTCTGGATTATTTTCTCCATTGTGTTATGTATTTTAGGAATAGCGATTTCCTTGTGCAAATTTGTTTAAGTGAATAATTGTCATATACACAAACTCAATCCATTTTCCCCTCCTCTGTTTTGATTCTGTTTCGATCTGTTAAGCAGGTTGTTAGATCATCCATTTACTTCTCAATTAGTTTACTACAAATTAATATGTGTAATTAATTATAATTCATTTGGACTTTTAGACCATGCACCAAGCCTTTTGTTATACTGAGCCTCATTTTATTGTTCCGGAATCTTGTTGGTGCATGAATTTGTGCCCAATTTTGCAAAACTCCAAACAACTTCAACTTTTTTTCCACAGCAAAAAAGTTGAAAGTTATTGACGTACGATTGCCCAAATTAAGAGTTACATATAGAATAAGTCTTCTTTCTCAACGTCATGTCATTATTGAACACTTTAGTCAAGTCCACTTTATAAGTTAAAATAACTTTTCTATCCATCTCTTTTACTCACACCACTAGAAGGGAGTCTAATTACATAGAACACCTTTAGAGTCAGAGAATCAAGTCTTCATCTATATCTTCTAAATTATAAGCTAAGTCTTCTGTTTTTATTGTTATGTCTGAATTAATTATTTCTAATTTATGTATTTTTTAATTATCTTTTCTAATTGGATTAGTACCTATTATCTCTAATTTTTCTACTTTTTTCCTAATAATCTAGTTCTGAAGTCTAGTTTATTGGTGCATTTGTCGTCAGTTTTGTAAAATTCCAATTACTTGTTAGAACTTCCATTTACTCTTAATTGTTTAGTATATATGTGTACGTAATCTCATTACTTGATCAATACTCAATATAGATCTCAAACCCTTACCCCAAATCAACATTGAGCATTCCAAAGTTAGGCTCTATTAATATGTTATCTTTTTCACTAGTTTGAGATAATTTTGTACTAATGTTACTCTATTTATAATTGTTAGGCATCAGAAGGAATAGTCTTAATTAATCATAATTCATTTAGACTTTGAGCCTGCACCAAATCGGGATAATTTTGTTATACTGAGCCTCACGATATTGTTTTGTAAAATTCCAAACTACTTGAATTTCTTTTCCACAGTTATGAAACATATGGAATGATCAAAAAGTTGAAAGTTACTGATGTAAACTTGCCCAAATTAATAGGTATACACAGAACAAGTCTTTCTTTTTCAAATCACATTAATAATTAATGAGCGCTTTAGTCAAGTCCCTCTTACAAGGAACAAACAAAATTTTTTTTTTCTATTCCACAAACCAGTCCAAAAGGAATCAGCAGAAGCTGTGTACAATTCCATGTTTAATTATCTAGAAGAAGCAAGTTGTGTCCAAATTAGAGTATATTACTGGTATGTTGCTAATTAATTTGCAGAAAACTGAAAATAAAAGAGCAATAACCGGATGCAGATCAAAAGTTGAAAAGGATGAGTTAAATAGTCCATATTATCTTTTTTCTCAATGAAATCACAAGAACGGATATGACTAAATGTAGAAGAAAAATGATGTGCTAGTATGAAGTGAATTTAAGGGAGGCACCAAGTCTTTGTAATACTTTTAGGCTTTGAGCACCAAGTCTTATTGGTTGGCCTTATAATCTAGTTTTGGAACCTATTACCGTGCGTTCATGCGATGTGATCATTTATTCTTGGGTCTTTGTTTGGTACGATGATGCAAGTGTTATTGTTTCCCAAAATCCTACTATCACACAACTTAATTGTAAATAAATATTAGAGCTTCAGTTCACGTGTGGAATGCAGAACTTTTTGAAAGGAAAAATAATTAAGAATCAGCAAATCAGACGGTATAGAGCTACAATTTCAATTCCAAATCAGAAATCTTTATGCAGGCGAATTTTGAAGTTGAGAAAGTGAAATAAAAATGAGAGGAAAATTTTGGAGATGGTACAGAACAGGTAAATTTTGGGTCCTGAAATGGTATAATTTCCTAAAAGTCAGATGGATAATTTCGTAAATTTGTTAGGGATATATGCTCTATTTATATTAGGAGAAAAAATCTACCCATATCTAATTATATTGACAGAAAAATGTGAGTCCCAAGAATTAATTGCTCTCAAGAATTGACGGCCAAAACATTGATAGACTATTGTTGCGGACAGCCCAATTCACTAGCCCAATTGCCCACAATTTCGGGCTAAAGAGCCAACACAAGGCTAAGAGTGCTAGCTTGGCCCAATTCCGGAACATTCTAGACAAATCTAGCACATGTGAGCTGTAAATACTCTAGACTTCTCCATGTGATTCCAACACATGTACATAGCTGGAAAGTGATAGAATTCTCTAGAATCTCTAGGGGCAAGCCTCCCCTATAAATATGGGATGGCATTAGGCATTTGTATCCAACAAGCTTTGTAAGCAATTCAAGCATTGTAATATCTCTTTGTGCAATACAAGTTTTCTTATTTGGCTCCACTGCTCTCTCTTTCTCTTCTCTAGTTCGAGAAGCTCTAGGCTTACTTAGCAACATTCGGCAAAGTTGTCTAAGTGCCGCACGGGTTTGCTGCGCAAAGTACTCATCCCGTGACAAGTGGTATCAGAGCTAAGGTTTGCACGCACGCAAATTAGCTCACGAAGCAATGGCCAACACTTCGAATGTAGCACAAGAGGGTGTTGTTGGTGTGGATGTTCCACCGGAACCAGTCCGTGGCCGTGAGGGAGAACGCGCCCAAGGCAAGACTCGTGGCAAGTCCAAGGCCCCATCCGTGGATGCGATGGAGCCTCGTGTGACTACTCTCGAAATCGCATTGTCAGCCGCTCAAGATAGCCTCGAGGGATTGGAGGAAAGAGTGGACGGTCTCGAGGGGGTATACGCCGAGTTCACGGTGGCAACAAAGGCTCTCATCCAAGAGCAAGCGAACACTCTCCGAGGTGAGTTTCGTTCTTTTCATGATGAGTTGCTCAAACTACGTAGTTTTGTTCAGGACGAACTACGCACTGTCCGTGCGGAAGTGGATGAAGTCCGCTCGGATTGGGCATGGCACAAGCGCACACTCTCCGCAAGTCCAGCTTCCGCAAGCTCGAGTGATGCGCGCCGCATTGACGTGCCAAAGCCCGACACATATGATGGCACACGAAATGCCACCATTGTGGACAATTTCCTCTTTGGGCTTGATCAATACTTCGATGCCGTGGGTGTACGAGATGAGGCATCGAAAGTAGGCACTGCACCCACCTATCTTAGAGGCGCTGCACAACTATGGTGGCGTCGCAAGCATGGCGAGATGGGCAAAGGCATTTGCACAATTGACACTTGGGCCGACTTCAAGCAAGAACTCCGAAAGCAATTCGCCCCAAGCAATGAGGAGAAGGAAGCGCGAGCGCGCTTACGTCGCCTCAAGCAATCGGGTAGCATTCGGGACTACATCAATGAGTTCACTACCCTTATGTTGGAGATAAGCGACATGTCCGACAAGGATTCGCTCTTCTACTTTCAAGATGGCCTCAAGGATTGGGCCAAGACCGAGCTTGATAGGCGTGGTGTTCAAACACTTGACGACGGCATTGCCGTTGCGGAGTCGCTCACCGAATACTCTACCCAATCCAAGGACAAAAAGGCCAACCAAGGCAAAGGTGGGGGAGAGAGTCGTAAGGACAAAGGCAACAACCGCAAAGATTGGGGGCAGAAAAAGCCGCCTAGCAACAAAAGCGGGCAAGGAAAATCGGAGGGAAAGAAGGAGGCACCAAAGCCGCGAAGCCCATGCTTCATATGCAACGGTCCTCATTGGGTACGCGACTGTCCGGAGAAGAAGTCGCTCAATGCTCTTGCTGCCCAACTAAAGAGCAACCCTACAATGTCCTCGGAGGAACCCCAACTCAGCATGGGTTCTCTCCAACGCCTCAGCGCACTCAATCGCCAACAGCCCACACTCGTCAAGAAAGGGCTCATGTATGTAAGCGCAAAGATAAATGGCCAGTCCGTTCGTGCGCTGCTAGACACAGGAGCGACACACAACTTCGTGTCCGTAGACGAGGCCAAGCGCTTAGGCCTCAAGGCCACCAAGGAAGGAGGTACAATGAAGGCAGTAAACTCACCCGCCAAGCCAATTGCGGGAATTGCACAAGGCGTGCACTTAACACTCGGTACATGGAGTGGAAAGCTTGATTTCTCCATCGTGCCCATGGATGACTTCAAGATGGTCCTCGGCATGGAATTCTTCGACCAAGTCCATGCCTTCCCACTGCCCGCTACAAACTCCCTAAGCATCCTTGATGGGAGCAAAGCATGCATGGTACCCGCGGAGCGAGGCAAGTCCGAAGAGAAGACACTCTCCGCCATGCAATTCAAAAGGGCTTTCAAGAAGGACCCAAGCTTCTTGGTCTCCATTCGGGAACTAAACGAGGAAGGAAATTGCGGAACATTGCCAAGCCAAGTCCCTCCACAAATTCAAGCTGTCCTCAATGAATACGAGGATGTAATGCCTCCAGAACTTCCGAAGAAGCTCCCCCCTCTGCGAGAGGTAGATCATGCAATCGAGCTGGAGCATGGCGCGAAGCCACCAGCCTTAGCGCCTTACCGCATGGCGCCACCCGAACTTGAGGAGTTACGGAGACAACTCAAAGACTTGCTGGACGCAGGATACATTCGCCCCTCAAAGGCCCCATTCGGCGCACCGGTCCTCTTCCAAAAGAAAAAGGATGGATCGCTGCGGATGTGCATCGACTATAGAGCGCTCAACAAGATCACCATCAAGAACAAGTATCCGATTCCCTTGATCGCGGACTTGTTCGACCAACTTGGCAAAGCGCGGTACTTCACCAAACTTGATTTGCGCTTCGGATACTACCAAGTGCGCATCGCCAAGGGAGATGAACCAAAGACGGCATGCACAACAAGGTATGGGTCTTTCGAATTCCTTGTGATGCCTTTTGGTCTTACTAATGCACCCGCCACATTTTGCACACTTATGAACAAAGTGCTCCAACCATTTCTCGACCGCTTTGTGGTTGTGTACTTGGATGACATAGTGGTGTATAGCACCACGCTTGAGGATCATGCCCAACACTTGCAGCAAGTCCTCCAAGTACTCCGAGACAACGAGCTCTTCCTCAAGCTGGAGAAATGTTCGTTTGCACAACAAGAAGTGGAGTTCCTCGGCCACAAGATTGCGGGCGGGAAGATTATGATGGAGAATGCTAAAGTAAAGGCCATCCTCGAATGGGAACCTCCCTCGAAAGTACCCGAGCTTCGCTCATTCCTTGGGCTGGTGAATTACTACCGCCGCTTCATCAAGGGCTATTCGGCAAAGGCGGCACCCTTGACAGATATGCTCAAGAAAAACAGAACATGGCATTGGTCTGAAGAGTGCCAACACGCATTTGAGGAGCTGAAGAAAGCAACCTCGGAGGAACCTGTCCTGGCTCTTCCGGATCATACAAAGCCCTTAGAAGTCCAAACGGATGCCTCGGATTTCGCCATAGGAGGAGTCCTCATGCAAGAAGGCCACCCTATAGCGTTCGAGAGTCGAAAGCTAAACGATACAGAACGCCGCTACACAGTACAAGAAAAGGAGATGACAGCCATCATCCATTGCCTAAAAGTGTGGCGACATTACTTGCTTGGCTCACACTTCACAATCATGACAGACAATGTGGCGACAAGCTACTTCCAAACTCAGAAGAAGTTGAGTCCGAAGCAAGCACGGTGGCAAGATTTCCTAGCGGAATTCGACTATCGGCTTGAGTACAAACCAGGGAAAGCCAATGTCGTTGCGGACGCTCTAAGCCGCAAGGCAGAATTGGCAACACTTAGCATGAGCCAACCGAAGTCCGACCTTGTCTCACGCATCAAGGAAGGCCTCCAACAAGACCCGCTAGCAAAGGATTTGCTGGAGAAGGTGCTCGAGGGAAAGACAAGGCGCTTTTGGCAAGAGGAAGGTATCCTCCTCACCAAGGGAGATCGGTTGTTTGTGCCAAGGTGGGGAAACTTACGGAAGGAAGTTATCAAGGAGTGCCACGATTCCAAGTGGGCTGGTCACCCAGGAATCGAGCGCACCACCGCACTAGTCCAAGCCTCGTATTTTTGGCCGCACATGAGAGACGACATCGAGGCATATGTGCGAACTTGTCTTGTGTGCCAACAAGACAAGGTGGATCATCAACTTCCAGCGGGATTATTGGAGCCGCTACCACTAGCAACAAGGCCATGGGAAAGTGTCTCCATGGACTTCATCACATCGCTGCCCAAGTCCGAAGGTTGCGGAAGCATCATGGTCATTGTCGACCGATACAGCAAGTATGCCACATTCATTGCCGCACCAGTCGATTGCAAAGCGGATGAGGCAGCCCGCCTATTTGTCAAGCACATTGTGAAGCTTTGGGGAGTTCCAAAAAGCATTGTGAGCGACCGAGACCCTCGGTTCACTGGGCGTTTTTGGACAGAGCTTTTCAAGATGTTGGGGACCGATCTCAAGTTCTCGACAAGCTTCCACCCACAAACGGATGGGCAGACCGAGCGCATTAATGGCCTCCTCGAGATGTACTTGAGGCATTATGTGAGTGCTCATCAGCGGGATTGGGCGAAACTACTCGACATCGCCCAATTTTCTTATAACTTGCAGCGAAGTGAGGCTACGAGTAAGAGCCCGTTCGAGATCATCATGGGGTTTCAACCAATGACCCCCAACGCAATAGCCTCAACTTATGGAGGGAAAAGCCCCGCGGCACATAAGCTCGCCCGCGAATGGCATGAGGAAGCGGACATCACGCGAGCCTACCTCGACAAAGCCGCGAGGAAAATGAAGAAATGGGCGGATACAAGGAGACGACATGTTGAGTACAAGGAAGGTGATCAAGTCATGATCAAGCTCCTACCCCAACAATTCAAGACGTTGCGGAAAGTCCACAATGGGTTAGTGAGGCGCTACGAGGGACCCTTCCGAGTTATTCGACGTGTGGGCAACGTCTCGTATCAACTCCAACTTCCGCCAAGACTCAAGATCCATCCGGTCTTCCATGTGAGCCTTCTCAAGCCATATCACGGAGACATGGGAGAACCAAGTCGCGGAGAATCAAGGCGCGCGCCAACTGCCGTTGTCACCGCGTTCGACAAAGATGTGGACTACATCATTGCGGACCGAGTGGTTTCAAGGAGGGGCGTGCCAGCACATAGCGAGTACTTGGTGAAGTGGAAAAACCTCCCCGAGAGTGAAGCCACTTGGGAACGTGAAGAAGATTTGTGGCAATTCGCTGAGCACATTCAAAATTTCAAGCACGAAAGCGCGACGAGGACGCCGCGAGCTTAGGTGGGGGAGGATGTTGCGGACAGCCCAATTCACTAGCCCAATTGCCCACAATTTCGGGCTAGAGAGCCAACACAAGGCCAAGAGTGCTAGCTTGGCCCAATTCTGGAACATTCTAGACAAATCTAGCACATGTGAGCTGTAAATACTCTAGACTTCTCCATGTGATTCCAGCACATGTACATAGCTGGAAAGTGATAGAATTCTCTAGAATCTCTAGGGGCAAGCCTCCCCTATAAATATGGGATGGCATTAGGCATTTGTATCCAACAAGCTTTGTAAGCAATTCAAGCATTGTAATCTCTCTTTGTGCAATACAAGTTTTCTTATTTGGCTCCACTGCTCTCTCTTTCTCTTCTCTAGTTCGAGAAGCTCTAGGCTTACTTAGCAACATTCGGCAAAGTTGTCTAAGTGCCGCACGGGTTTGCTGCGCAAAGTACTCATCCCGTGACACTATGTTTGTAATGGTTAGGCATAATACGTGTCTTAGTTTACCAATTCAAATAAGCAGCCTGTGAAATGACTATCTTTAATTTATTGAAAGCAGCAACTTCCAATCCGAGAAGTTAAAAAACTACTGGCTAATATTGTTGAAAATTCTTTCAGTTGAATGTTCGCCAAATAAGTGTTTTACTTAATTGAATGATATATAATTTCGTCTATTTAGGCTGTTAATATGCTCTGCTAAGCCGAAAACAAATTGGGAGAAGGTCAAGGTTTAAACTGAAATTAATTAAAAATACAAACGGACCGAAGTAACATAAGTATTGGTTATGAAAATAAAAGTAGTAAAGTACAAATCTTAGAAGTTTCCCGAAGTGCTGGAATCTGAACTAACTTCAAATGCGATTTAGAGTCCTGAAATGGTACAATTTTGTAAAAGCCCGCGGACATCAGAGTCAAAGGCAAATGGGCAACATTGTTCATCTTGTTACCAGCTTTGAAAAGGCATATACCATACGCCCAATTGAAAAAATGTGGCCTAAATGGCACCAAATGAATGTCATCCCAAATCATTTCCTACATCAAAATTATTTTTAAAAATAATTTTTTTTCCTGAAAAATTTGATCAAGTTAACCATCAAAATGTAAGTGTGTGGTATCATGTTCTTATGCAATGGAAATGAAAGCAAAACATATTTTGGTACCTGGAGAATATTTGACTTCCACTACTAGCTTCCAAAAGTCTAAAATTCCTGATCAAGAGAACACATCCTATCAGTGATTTCTTATATATGACCCTCATTTTCTTTCTCTCTATAGACTATAGATGCTGATTATAAGCATAATTTGAATTTAATCAGGGCTGTGATTTTTGTAAATCAACAGTTAGAATATCAAACATATCAGTTGGTTATCTACTCCATGAACAATACATAAACCAGCTTATAATGCTGACAGTTAACCAAAGATGGAGGCATCTGTCCTTCCAAACAATTGCGATTAAAGTTAAGACTTGTCAAAACACAACTTTTTGCAAACGTTTGAGGAAGGTTGCCACTGAATTTGTTCATAAGGGGAGATTCTGAGGTAAGCTATTCAGTATGGACTGATTTGACTTGCATGATTGTATTGATTTCATTTGAAAGTTGTATAAACATTTTACATCAAGTAAAATGCGTGTGGACCTCTCGATACTTATTGACTTAGGGAACCAAGTCTTGATTTGGAATCTCATGTTGGCCAGTGGATTAAACTCCTTGGGACAATATAAGTCTTTCATCCTGAAAGTAGTCAAGACGCTCGAATGTAACTGAACATTGATGGATTATCTTTACTGACATCCCCTTTCTTCACGTATAAAGTAGACTTTGATTCTTCGAGAGGAACACTTTTCAAATTTTTTCAATTTTCACAAACCAGTCCAAAAGCTGAAGCTGTATCCAATTAATAACCATTTAGATATTTACTTCTATTGTCCCAAGTCTTGATTTGATGATGAAATAATCTAATTAGTTATAATTCATTTGGACTTTTAGAGCATGCGCCAAGTTCTTTGTTATACTGAGCCTCCTGATATTGTTTTGGAATCTAGTCGATGCATGAATTTGTGGCCAATTTTGCAAAACTCCAAACAACTTCAACTTTTTTTCCACGGCTATGATAATGAAACCCATGGGATGAATCAAAAAAATTGAAAATTATTGATATACACGATTGCCCAAATTAAGAGGTACGTAGAGAATAAGTCTTTCCTTCTCAACGTCATATCATTAATGAACACTTTAGTTAAGTCCACCTTATAAGTTAAAATAACTTTTTCTATCCATCTCTTTTACTCACAGCACTAGAGGGGAATCTAATTAAATAGAACACCTTTAGAGTCAGAGCACCAAGTCTTCACCTCTATCTTCTAAACTATAAACTAATTTTTTTGTTTTT
This sequence comes from Citrus australasica, assembly GCA_029618585.1. NCBI lineage: Eukaryota > Viridiplantae > Streptophyta > Magnoliopsida > Sapindales > Rutaceae > Citrus > Citrus australasica. The sequence continues at coordinate 76,591 of JARCIV010000067.1, read as the reverse complement.
GTTGTTATATTTGGGTTAATTATTTCTAATTTATACACTTCTTTATTATCTTTTCTAATTGAATTATACACTTCTTGTTCTGGAGTCTAGTTTATTGGTGCATTTGTCGCTAGTTTTGTAAAATTCTAATTATTTGCTAGACCTTCCATTTACTCTTAATTGTTTACTATATATGTGTGTAATCTCTATGCTGAAATTGCTTGATCAATACTCAATATAGATCTTAAACCCTTTTCCTAAGTCGACATTGAGCATTCCACAGTAATGTTTGAATTAATTTTGTAATGGTATGTAGCTTCTATTATGTAGGCGTTAATATGCTCGCCTAAGCTGAAAAAAAAAAAAAAGACATTCAGAGAAGATTAAGGTGTAAACTGAAATTAATTAAAAACACAACAAACGGAAGTAGGTTAAGAATTTGTTATGAAAATAAAAGTACAAATCTTAGAAGTTTCCTCAGGGCTGTAATTTAAAATAAATTCAAATGAAATTTTGGGTCCTAAACTGGTTTAATTTCCTAAAAGTCAGATAGATAATTTCGTAAATTTGTTAGGGATATATGCTCTATTTATATTAATAGAAAAAATCTACCCATATCTAATTATACTGACAGAAAAAAGTGAGTCCCACGAATTAATTGCTCTCAAGATTTGAGAGCATGAGTGTTGTCAACGGGCTACGAGCCTAATGGCAGATGCGGAGGATTTCTATTAAACATTGATAGACTATGTTTGTATTTTACTTGTTTCCTTTCTTGACGTCTTTAGTAGACTTTGATTATTCAATTTCCACTAACCAGTCCAAATTAAAGCTCAAACGATATATAGATAAGAGAAATGTTAGTTGTCTGTCGTATATGATGATGTGGCAGCCGCCTAGATTCGAGTTGGTGTTATTATTGTTTTATAGAAGGTAGAGGAATAGACTGTATCCATTTGTATGTTATGACACATTCCTCCCTTATGATCGAATAGCGAATCAAATAAAGTTATTTGATTAGTACAAGAAAACAATGTGTTAAACTGGCAAATTCGTTTTAATCCAAAACAATGTGTCCCACTTTTAATGCAAGAAGTCATTGGAATTTAAATGCCCAAATCTTACAATTATATGCAAGAAGGCATTGAAGTATATATATGCAAGAAGGCATTGAAGTATATATATGCAAGAAGGCATTGAAGTATATATATGCAAGAAGGCATTGACGTTAGCCTATAAATATTATTTTTTCAGATAAAGAGTCAAGCTTATTTGATTTTCCCCATGGCGCATACAAAGAACAATTTGTTAAACGGGAAAATTCGTTGGGCTTATAAATATTTCTAAAGTGAGACGAAAAGAAGAAATAAAGTTTCTGAATAATATGTTTAATTGATAAAAATTGTTTAGCCTTGAGGTTTTATAGCCTGTTAATGCCTAATCTATGAACACAGCAGATTCTAACCATTATTAGAAAAATACTGGAAATTAGAGTAAGAAAATGAATTTCTTATTAAAAAAGAAAAAGAAAAATCATAGAAGATTCCTAAGGTGCTGGAAATTAAGTGAATTGAAATGCGATATTCAGTCCAGAAACCTTGAAATTTGTCAATAGTCTCATGGGTAACAAGGACAATGACAATGAATGTTGTATCTATTGCTTTAACCTTGGATAGATTCCTTCAGAAGTTATGGCTGGAATGTTTGTATCTATTGCTTTAACCTTGGATAGATTCCTTCAGAAGTTATGGCTGGAATGTTTGTATCTATTGCTTTAACCTTGGAAGAACTTTGCAGGCTGAGAGTTGCTGGTATCGTCACAAACATCAATGTATGCTGTCTGTTAGGAGGCACAAAAAGAACACATGAGATGACATCTCGGTTACACAGTAAAGCTGTATACATGCTTCAATCATCACATCTGCAGAAGCAAAGTGACAGCATTTCAGCTATAGACTAAAACATCATTAAAATTTTGTCAATAGCGAAATATAAGCTCCTTAAAAAAATTCCTTTACTTTGACCCTAGAAGAAAAAGAATTACTAATGTGGAGCAACAGAAGATACATCTAACATTACCAAACAGAAGAAAGAATCAAAGAAACATAGCAAAGCTTGAAAATTTTCCCTCCTTTATTTCTTGCATTTTTTCGGAAACCAAACAGAAAAAAGAAAAGGGTATATATATATATAAATTGAGCTTGTAGAGAGCAACAGCAGTGGATCCACCGACCCGACGCGTACCTCCAAGTACCAAAACGCGGTCGTTTTGGTTCTTCACTGGAAACTGAGCTCTGTCAAGAACTCTCTGTAGTAGAAATAGTGTACTACTACAAAACTGATATTTGTCGCTCTCGATATTTGTCGACTGGCAGGTTAAAAAACTCTCTTGATATTTGTCGCTCTCGATTTTCTTATTTTCAGAACAGTAATATTACAAATTCAAATTCGACTTACAAAACTGAAGATGTACACCCAAATTAAGCCCTCATCGTCTCCTACATCATTATTGCTTCAATTATTTGAGTCAGGATTATTTGATATCTCCCATTGTTGCATATAGAGAAGGAAGCGATTTTAAGGACCACATGCTTAAAATTCCCAGTCCAATTCGGTTTGTTTGTGTGCACACCATATTTTCTCTTAATTTTCTCTCAAAACCTTCTACAAAACCCAATTTGACCACATCGGATAAGTTACAGTAACCAAATCCTAATGCTATGATCATATTACATAAGTTACATTTATTGTATAACCAAATCCCGAGGTCATTGTTTTCTGATAAATTTGATTAGGAAAAATAAATACCTGATTAAGAATAAATTTGATTAATTATTTTACTACAAATTAAAATCTGTAATCTACATAATTATGGATTATATATGCTGAATTTGTAAGCTTGCTCAATTGAAGCTGCCATGAGTTGACTGGAAGAGAAGATAATTTATCAATCAACAAAAATTTAATTTCCCAACAGAATTGGACATTGATTTTTTTTTCCACTGTTTTTAATTTCATTCTTAATTTGTGTAACCTTGAATTTAAAAAAAATATTGAATAAAACAACTAAATAACATAAAAAATAATAGAAAAGAAAGTACATAACTTGAAAGCTCTCCCTACTTTATTTCCTGCGGCGTCATTCCAAACATTATTACTCATTATCAACTGTTTCGTTCTCAAGTGCAGCCATGTCACGACATTAAAAGAAAACAATTTCACATCACTTGATGACATGAAACATCAAATCTACTGATGGAGAAGATCCATGGAGAATGTTGGAGGTTTGAGGAGTAAACAAGATCCTAATCTTGAGAACGTGTTATAAGTGGAATCATGGGCCGCACCGTACGTGGGAACTGCTGTTAAGTATGGCAGTGCTATGAAAACCTCATTAAATTTAATGGCTGTTTGGTTTCATTTACGCGTAATTATTTTTTTTCTGCAAAATGAAAAAAAGTTGATATATGAAAAAGTGCAGATTTTTCTTAATTAAATTTGGATGCAGGTGATTTCTTCCTTTTGAAATACAGATACATATATTACAATAAAAGATCTACGAAAATTACTTTAAATTAAATTTATCATCACACATCTCAATTTCAACCCTTCGATGTATTGCTCTCAAGATTTGAGAGCATGAGTGCTGCCAACGCTGTACAAGCCCATTGGCAGATGTGTGGCATTTTTTTTTTTTTTTGGTACAAAGAGGGCTTAGTTAGAAGCTAAGCAGCGACCATTCGCGGGTGTGCAGTTCCAGCTACATCGTGCAACAGCCATCCTTCAACTCCGGTTGTAGGCATTGGAAACTCATGGACCCCAAGGGGCAAAAGAAGAGCCTGGTTGGCAAGGTAATCAGCTGCAAAATTTGTCTCTCTATAGCCGTGATACAGAGAAACCTGCCACTCCATGTTCAGATAACTTTTAATTCCTTGAATGAGAGCTGAGTTAGCATTTGGATGACTAGTCTCTGCAGCTAGGATCTCAGTTATGCATCGACTATCAACTTCGACCATTAATTGTCTAATCCCAATCTTCCAGGCAAGCTTCAGCCCCTGAAAAAGTCCCCAAAGCTCCGCCCCTGTAATAGTGCAATGGCCAATGTTCATACCAAAGCCGTGAACCCATTCGCCGCAGTAGTTCCTGATGAGTCCACCTGCACTTGCACTTTTGAACTGTCTCTGTAGTAGCACTTGTAGCTCTGTCAAGAACTGTCTCTGTAGTAGCACTTGTAGCTCTGGCCATTATGCCTGTGGCTGTGCTATTCAAATGAAGCAAAGGTCGCGCCATTTTGGTTTCTCAGTGAAGAGTGAAGGCTCTCAATTCAAATGTTTTTCTTATCCAAATTATCGTCAGTGATAACCTGTTGAGTGATGACGTGGCGAGAATATTGAGGCCGGTGATGTGGATGAGTTTTCACATGTTGACGTGGCGCGTACTGGGCCATTTGAACAAGGATCATCTAAGGTCAGAGATTTTGGACCTAAGTTATTTCAATTATTCAATCCATTTTCTTTTTACACCCAATCGATTTTCTAATTTTCAGAACAGTATTATCACACATTCAAATTCAACTTACAAAACCGAAGATGTACACCCAAATTAAGCCCACATCGTCTCCTACATCATTATTGCTGCAATTAATTGAGTCAGGATTATTAAATATCTCCTATCGTTGCGTATAGAGAAGGACGCGATTTTAAGGACCACATGCTTAAAATTTCCAGTCCAATTTGGTTTGTTTGTGTGCACATAATTTGGATGCAGGTGATTTCTTCCTTTTGAAATACAGATACATATATTACAATAAAAGATCTACGAAAATTACTTTAAGTTAAATTTATCATCACACATCTCAATTTGAACCCTCCGATGTATTGCTCTCAAGATTTGAGAGCATGAGTGCTGTCAACGCTGTACAAGCCCATTGGCAGATGTGTGGGATTTCATTTAATACATTTTCTCCAAGAAGAGCAATGCACCCACTTAATAAGAATGTTTTCTGCTCTCAAACTTTGATATAGTACGTTCTACGCCCAAATTTGAAATACGTGTTCCGAGATAAAACAAACCAAAGTTACCCCCACATGATTTCCTGCAACAATATTACTTCAAATCATTTTACCATCAAGAAATACGTCCGTGATAACATGTTCTAATGAAATGGCAATAAAAGTAAAAGCAATTTCACGAAATTGAAATTTAAGTAAAAACAATTTCAGTACCTGGAGGATTATTTGACTTCCACTGGTAGCTTCCAGGAGTTTATAATTCCTGAAGAAAACAACCACATCAATAATTCAGTTAAAATTTTCTTTCTCATTATAGATGTTGATAATAAACATAATCCGAAATTAATTAGTATTGTGGTTTTTGTAAGTCAATTGTTAGATTACGATAATATCAGCATGCCATCTACTCAAAGAATAGTAGAAACCAGCTTATAATTCTAAAAGACAAAGTAATAATTACTCACCTGGGCCTTTAGAGATGCACCTACAAACTTCATCTACTTGCACTGCCTCGTCTGATCACCCTTCTCAGCTTCCTGGATTGCTTCCTTTCGATCATTCTTACAAACCATTGTGGCCTTCCAGCCACAAATGCCATGTATCCGATGGACAAGCCGATCACCACTCCAGATGCATAACCCAACTTAGCGAGCTTCCAATCAAACCAGCTTGAAGCATCGTCTCCTTCGATAAATCCTGTTGGTGTTGTTGGTTCTGGTGCCTCACCAATACTGCAGCTCTCTGATAATGGGAATCCACACAACCCTGAGTTACCAGAATAGGAATCATTTCCAAATGTATTAAATTGGGGTCCTAGTGGTATGGGTCCGTTGAGCTGGTTGTTCGAAAGATTCAACACCGAAAGATAATTCAAACTTGCCAGTTGCGCTGGGATACGTCCAGCAAGCTTGTTTGAAGAGAGGTCTAAAGATTCAAGCTCTGTCAGATTTCTCAGCGATAATGGAATGCCACCTGTCAGATTGTTGTGAGAAATGTTGAGACTTTTGAGTGAATTCAGCATTCCGACTATTTCTGGAATTTTCCCTTGAAATCTATTGCTGGACAAATCAATAGTTGCAAAAGTTGTTAGAATCCTCTCCATTTGTAAGTCAATGCCTTTCATAGTCAGAAATATTGACTCATAGTAATTAGAGGAATTCCGCAACCTCATATAATCAACTTTAACACTGTTGTTATCCCCATGCATCATGGCTTTAAAACTATCCAAATACCATAGTGGCAAAACACCGGTGAGTTGATTGTGAGACCAATCAATTATTCGCAAATTGGGAAAGGGAACTCTTGTTTTGGTATTACCAATAGGACCCCAAAATCTATTAGAACGCAATATAAGAACTTGCAATTCAAGAAGAGCGTCTAACCAGTAGGGAAAGGTATCATTAATCTGATTGTTCCCAACATCGATAACTTCCAAATGTCGACAATTAACCAAAGATGGAGGCAATGGTCCTTCCAACCGATTGCCATTAAGGTTAAGACTAACCAAAACACAACTTTTTCCAAATGTTTGAGGGAGGCTGCCGTTGAACTTGTTCATTCTCATATCCAAGACTTCAAGTGTTGAGTTTCCAAGATATTCTGGAATTGGGCCGCTCAAGTTGTTATTCCTAACGTCAAGCAATTGCAATTTGACACAGTTAATCAAAGATGGTGGTAACGGTCCCTCCAAGTGATTGCCATTCAGTCGAAGATAAGTCAAGTTGCAGCCCTTTGCATATGTCTGTGGGATGCTACCCCAGAGGTTGTTCATTCGGAGATCCAAAGTTTCAAGTGTGGAGTTTCCAAGACATTGTGGAATTTGTCCACTCAAGCTATTCTTGGATAAGTCAAGATAGTGAATGGAACTCAAATTACAAAATGATGAAGGAATCTCTCCAGTCAAACTATTGTTGGAAATTAAAAGCTGTACCATGTGAGGTGGTAGATCTGGAAGTGATCCTTGAAGTAGGTTCGAATCAAGGCGAAGAGATTCCAGATTTTTCCACGGAAGATGGTCTATGCTTGTCAGGAAGTTTCGTGAAAGATCTAGGTAATACAAAGTATGTACTCCTATATCCCACATCCAACTGGGAATCCTACCACGGATTTGGTTTGTAGAAAGGTCCAACCACTCTAACTGATGTTGAGTTCTCAAGACGTCTAGAAACTCACTTATATTACAAGCCGATAAATCCAACTCCGAAAGATTAGGGAAAGACGAGTTGACTGTTAATTTGGTGCTCACTGATAAACTAATATTAGAAAGAAAAAGAACTTTAAGATTTTTGAGCTTTGCAAAATCGTAAAGCTCAACGCTGCCACTGAAATTGTTGAAAGAAAGATAGATCTCAGTCAAATTGAAAAGTTCAAATATTGAACTAGGAATCGAGCCTATCAGTTGATTTTCTGCCAAGGCTAAAAAAGAAAGTTGGGTTAGGTTGGTAAACATATCCGGAATTTTACCAACAAAGTTATTGTCCACAAGATCTAAATGACGAAGCTGTTGAAGATTTGATAAAGATGTTGGAATCTGACCACTAAAACTGTTAAATGATAGATCCAAATAAGCAAGCTGTGTAATATTGTTACCTAATGACAGAAGAATTTCACCAACAAAGCTATTGTCCTGAAGATGTAAATGACGAAGCTGCTGAAGATTTGAAAAAGATGATGGAATCTGACCGGTAAAACTGTTATATGATAGATCCAAATAAGCAAGCTGTGTAATATTGTTACCAAGTGATGCAGGAATTTTACCAACAAACTTATTGTGGCAAAGATCTAAATGACGAAGCTGGTGGAGATTTGAAAAAGAAGATGATGGAATCTGACCACTAAAACTGTTATACGAAAGATCCAAATAAGCAAGTTGTGTAATATTGTTACCTAGTGAAGCAGGAATTGACCCCGTGAAATTGCTTAAAGAGAGGTTAAGGAGTGTCAAACTCGGAAATTGATCAGTAAAACCAGAAGAAATCTTAGAGTAATTGAAATCATTGAAGGCTAGGTTGAGCTTTCGCAGGCGAGGAAGAAAGAAAAGGCTACTGTTGGAAGGGATGTTGCCATGAAGCCAACCGCAACTGAGGTCGAGGCCAATCACGTGACCCGTCGCCGAATCACATGTTACTCCATCCCAGGAGCAGCAATCAGCGTCCTCTTTCCAAGACATCATCTTTGGACGAGATATCTGTTGACGTCCATCACAAATTTGTGAAGAATCTTTTTGAAAGGAAAAGAGCTGTTTAAATTGGAGTAAAGCAGAACTTTGGTCGTGAGAGCAAAGTATTGCTGAACACTGAGAATAGAAGAGGAACAACTGTAGGCAAATCAAAAGTTGATAAGGCTGAGTGATATAACCCATTTTCTTTTTCTTTTCTGGATGATGAAATCACAAGAAGAGAGAAATATATAATGAGTATTATTTATAGAAGTTGAATATGGTGTGTAATTAATTAATAATATAATAAAATATTTATTGACATACAGCACCAAGTCTTCTTGCTTTGGAATTTAGGTGGTAAGTGGAATCCTTTCAAGTGGGGGATCGTGACGACATGCTCGACGCGGAATGATATTAGTTATGTGTTATATTATGCTGATGTGGCAGGAAGCTAAACTCGTAGTTAGTTAGTCAGTCAGTCATATACATTATGCATAAAGCACAATTGATTTTCCCTCCTCTGCTTTAATTCTGTTTCAGTTTGTTAAAAACGTTGTTGTTCGGCCCCTTCCACTTGCTTGTTAAGAAAGATGAGGAGGAATAATCTTAATTAATTATGATTCATTTAAATTTACAGCATGCTCCAAGTCTATTTCAGATTGTTCAGAAACATGTTAGACCTTCCATTTACTGCATTCTTCAAAAGGCAGTTTGTAAAATTTCAAACACCCGTGAAACAACTCATGGGAAGGGTCAAAAAAGTGGAAAGTTAGGTTGCCAGTTCCAAATAAAAATCTATTCCAGTTTTTCCATGTGTGTTGATAAAAATCTATTCCAGTTACTTTATGTGGTATTGAATTAGTATTTTATTATAATAATATTGTATAATATTTAATGTTAGATAGATTAATTTTTGCGAGGTCCATACACAGAGCTGCATACAACGTAAGTTGATGTAAAATGTTTATACAACATTCAAATGAAATCAATCCAATCATGCAAGTCAAATCAATACATACTGAATAGCTTACCTCAGAATCTTCACCTGCTGACGCGAGAATGTTTAGAATCTTTGAGGGGGCTAAATCATGAGCTTTACAAATAAATGGATTCAATTTTACTAATTTTAAAATTATTTTTGAAACCCATTAAACCATTTTTAACTGGTAAATTAGTTCTATCACGTCTTCAACTATTACCATATTCTTATTCGAGTTCACCATTTTAGTAGTAAATGCGTTATCTAAATAATTTCAAATCATGTATTAAATAAATATTTTGAGGAACAAGGCTATTATATCTCCTCTGATTAGTTGCATTTTAAATTTCTTTTTTTTCAAAAATTCTCTCATAATCAATTAAAAAAAAATTCAGCCACCCAAAAAAAAAAAGTATTTAGCTTCGTGGCTGAATGGGGCTAAATTGTGTATTGTTTGACTGGTGAAACTCTTACCACATCGGCTAATATGCTGCTTTTGGATCCCTTATTCTAACTTTTATCATGACATGGCAGTGGTGGCAGCAGAGCTTGCTCATATTGGTAGAAGTGAAAGCAAAGGAGAGACAAAGAGACTAATTAAGGTTTATTATGGTGATCAATGGGCCTTTGGTCCAGTGGGAGAACCCTTGTATTTACAACGTTGAGTGCAAGGGTTCGAGCCTCATAAAAACATTTATTGAGATTATTTACAATCCTTCCTTAATTATTAAATAATTGAATGGAGTCAATCTATCCCTCACGAAATGTGAGTGGAGTGGACAACCCTCGAATATTTGAGAGAGTTTTAAGAATTTGGGTAGTGCTTCAGAGGAGTACATATCACGAAAAAAGTTTCAATTGTAGAATCTATTTGTAAATATTAATTGTAATACCTACAGTCTTATATAACAATATTAAAAAAAAAAGGTTTATTATGGTGAAGTCCTTGGTCAGTCGCTTTTGCCGAAATGATTGCAAGTAATCTCCTTCTATGACTGGCATTTTTATCTTATTTAAGTTTCGGTGAAGCCCATCCACATAAAATAATTGGCAGGAAGTGTTAGGGAGAAAAGATCGTCCTAATTCAATGCCTGGGGATGCTGCAATCACTTTTTATTACTAAATATTTTTAAATTGGAATAATGTATTAACGGAATAAAATTTTTCATAATCTAATTGTTCAAAAAACGGCTTGGTGCTCAAAGTCTCGCGGAAATGCGTGTCACTCGATTAAAATGCTGGCGTTTTGGTTCTTCGTTTGAAATTGAGCTGTGTTTCGAGCTTTCGTTAATGACGTGTATAGTACTGGGCCATTGCTTTATAATTATGGTCCTATTTTTGTGAAGAGACTCAATTCAACTGTTTTGCTTATCCAAATTATCATCCGTTACTGATAACCAGTTGACAGATGACGTGGCCGAGTTTTCACATGTTGACGTGGCACGTACGGGGCCAATTTGAACAAGGATCATGGTGAATCGGTCGGTCAGAGGACAGATTCGGGAAAATCATTCTTTTTTAGCCCCGTTCAGCCGCGAAGCTAACAACCTTTTTTTTTTCTTTTGGTGACTGAATTTATTTTTTTAATTGAATATGAGAGATATTTTTAATAACAATTAAAGATACATCTAATAAGAGGAGACATAATGAACTTTGTTCCTCAAATTATTTGTTTAATACATTACATGAAATTATTTAGATAACGCATTTACCACTTAAATAATGAACTTGAATAAGAATTTAATAATAGTTGAAGACGTGATATAATTAATTAATATAAAAATTGTTTTATGGGTTTCAATAGAAGTAAGTTTGTAGTTAAATGAAAAACTGGCCCTAGTGTTTCAATAATAGTGTTTTATGCACCACAATGTAGCTTCTAAAATTACCAAACATAGGTTAGCAATAAATTAATGTGAATAGCATTATAATACCATGCAATGCAATGTTCCAAACACACTTTTAATACACTAACCATTAAAATTTTTTAAAATTAGTTATTCTCATTATCAAAGATTACAACCGTTAATTAACCAAATAAACTGCTTACACAATCATCTATGAAAGTGTTCATTCAAACTAATATTTAACTATAAATACTATTTAGTTGAGTATTTTCTAAAGAAATTTAATCAAAAAATTAAAACTAAATTTTGGTTTGAAAATTGGAAAATTGGATTACCTGATAAAGGTACAAACTAAAATTGAATCTACTTATTTCTAAAGCTTATGATCTAGCCCCCTTAAATTTACAATATTTATTTTGTGAACTTATAAAGTTTGTAATTTCAATAGTATTTATGGTCATATCAAAGTCAAACTAAAATCTTCTATCCCTTGTAAATGTGCATACTTTTTTTTGTAAAGGGATTGAGCAGTAACTGAAAATATGAAAAGGCCATTGTTTTGTGATAAAGTTTTGTGGGATAAAACTAAAAAAGGTGCATACATTTGGAAGGTGCCTGCTCTTTCTTACTACTGAACCTCAAATATGAAAATGGATAATCGTATTGTGATAAATTGTATTAGGAAAGGTAAATGCTTGATTAGCCCAGAGATCAACATTGTGATATGAAAATGATTTCAGTTGTATGTTCTCCAAAACGTGTTTATTTAATTGCATGATATACAACCTCGTTAATACAAGAACAATAATTAACTGGAGACTGGAGGCAAATCAAAAGTTGATAAGGCTGAGCGATACATCCCATTTTCTTTTCTTTTCTTTTCTTTTTTTTCCTTTTTTTCTCCTGATGAAATCACAAGAAGAGAAATTACCATATATCGAAGTGAAATGGTTAGTTGTAACTCATGAAGTGGAAGTAAAGGAGGGAATCTATTTACTTTTCGATTGAAGTCTTTCTTTCTGAAAGCGGCCGCTGGTTTAAAGTCAATAACAAGCATTAAATATTGATGGGGATTATTATTTAAAGTAGACTTTGATTCTTCAAAAGGAGAAAGAGCCATCAATTTTCCAATTTTTCCAATTTTCACAAACCAGTACCAAAGCTGAATCTGCATCCAATTAATAATAATTTTGATATTTATTTATGTAAGTAAAAAGAGATGTAACAGCCAGCTAGACTCATATTTTGCCCTCCTCTGTTTCGATTTGTTAAGCAGGTTGTTCGACCATCCACTTACTTCTTAATTAGTTTACTGCAAGTTATTATGTGTAATCTACTTATAAGATTGATCAATACTAACGTTTAAAATTGAGGATGAAATAATCTAATTAATTATAATTCATTTGGACTCAGAGCATGCACCAAGTCCTTTGTTATACTGATCCTGATGATATTGTTTTGGAATCTAGTTGATGCATGGATTTATGGCTAATTTTGCAAAACTCCAAACAACTTCAACTTTTTATCCACGGCTATGATAATGAAACCCATGGGAAGAACAAAAAAAGTTGAAAGTTACGGACGTAGGATTGCCCAAATTAAAAGGTATGTAGAGAATAAGTCTGTCTTTCTCAATGTCATGTCATTAATGAACACTTTAGTCAAGTCCACCTCATAAGTTAAAATAACCTTTTCTATCCATCTCTTTTAATCACACCACTAGAGGGGAATCTAATTAAATAGAACACCTTTAGAGTCAGAGCACCAAGTCTTCACCTCTATCTTCTAAACTATAAACTAAATTTTGTGTTTTTGTTGTTATATTTCAGTTAATTATTTCTAATGAATACACTTCTTTATTATCTTTTTTAATTGGATTATACACTTCTTGTTCTAGAGTCTAGTTTATTGGTGCATTTGTCACTAGTTTTGTAAAATTCCAATTAGTTGCTAGACCTTCCATTTACTCTTAATTGTTTACTGTATATGTGTGTAATCTCTATGCTGAAATTGCTTGATCAATACTCAATATAGATCTTAAACCCTTTTCCTAAGTAAGGCTCAATAAATATGTGATATTTTTCTCTAGTTTGAATTAATTTTGTACTAATACTACTCTATTTATAATGGTATATAGCTTCTTTTATGTAGGCGTTAATATGCTCTCCTAAGCTGAAAAAAAAATTCAGCGAAGTTTAAGGTGTAAACTGAAATTAATTAAAAACGCAACAACCAGAAGTAGCTTAAGATTTTGTTATGAAAATAAAAGTACAAATCTGAGAAGTTTCCTCAGGGCTGTAATTTAAAATAAATTCAAATGAAATTTTGGGTCCTGATTCCTGAAATGGTATAATTTCCTAAAGAGTAATGATATAGTCACAAACTCTTGCACATTTTTTTTGTACAATCTGATGTAGTATGATAAGATTGGTTGAATTAAATATCACTTGGCCCACATGATTTGTTTTAATTATTTTATATTTTCATTCAACCAATAAATTAATGCCACGTCAGTTTGTACAAAATAAATTTATACAAGAGTTTATAGTTGTATCATCACTCTTTCCTAAAAGTCAGATGGATAATTTCGTAAATTTGTTAAGGATATATGCTCTATTTATATTAGTAGAAAAAATCTACCCATATCTAATTATATTGACAGAAAAATGTAAGTCCCACGAATTAATTGCTCTCAAGATTTGAGAGCATGAGTGCTGTCAAGGGGCTACGAGCCTATTGGCAGATGCAGAGGATTTCTATTAATACAGCCAAAACACAACGTTACATTAAGCATTAAACATTGATAGACTATCTTTGTATTTTATTCGTTTCCTTATTTGTATTTTATCTTTGTATTTTATTCGTACATGGTGATGTGGCAGCCGCCTAGACTCCAGTTGGTGTTATTATTGTTTTATATAAGGTAGAGGAATAGACGGTATCCATATATATGTTATAACACCTACATCCCTTATGATCGAATAGCGAATCAAATAAAGTTAATTTGATTAGTACAAGAAAACAATGTGTTAAACTGGCAAATTCGTTTTAATACAAAATAATGTGTCCCACTTTTAATGCAAGAAGGCATTGGAATTTGGCAAAAAGACTCGCACACATCACGAGAAGGAAAAGATTTTTATCCATCTCATTGCGTACTTCAAATGACATATTAAATGCCCAAATCTTACAATTATATGCAAGAAGGCATTGAAGTTAGCCTATAAATATTATTTGATATTAAATGCCCAAATCTTCCAAGTACGCCCAAATTCAACAATTCATAGCCCAAAGATGCACTAAATCAAAGTGATCAGCCCACGCCATTTCCTACATCAATAATTTTTCGAATCATTTATTCCCTCAAAATTTTTATAAATTTAATTACCAATAAAATATAAGTGGAAAATATTCTAAAGACATGGAAATAAAGCAAGGCAAGTTTGGCACCAGGAGGATTGCTTCACTTCCGATGCTACCTTCCATGAGTCTAAAATTCTTGTACAAAAAACACATCACATTATTATGCAGTTCAAATAGTAGTTCAGAATATATAAAAATCAGCGTGCAATCTACAAATAGCTTGGAGCAGTGGATGCACCCTCCTCATGACCTTCTTAGATTGCTTCCGTTCAATCATCTTTACAAAACACTGAGGTCTTCCAGTGGCAAAAATCATGTATATGAACACAAGCACGCTGGATCCTGTCCATAATATATAAGAGCTTTGGAGCCAGGCCTATGGGTTCACCAACAATGATGTTTTAGCTCTAAAGCAAGAATTTGTAGGCTGTACATGTTTCAATTGCAGAATTTGTGCTCTATCCATCCATACTCTTCACTTCACGCCATATATTTAATTTTCTGCACTAGAAGTGCAGATTGCAGGACAAGAATGTTCATAAAATCACCATTGCTTACTCCTGGATAGATTCCTTCAGAAGTTACGGCTGGAATGTTTGCAGTTATTGCTTTAACCTTGAAGGACTTTGCGGGCTGAGAGTTGCTGGTATCGTCACAAACATCAATGTATGCTGTCTGTTAGGGGACACAAGAAGAACACATAAGATGACATATCGGTTACATAGTAAAGTTGTATACATGCTTCAATCATCACATAGATAAAACGTAGAAAACTGGACTTGGAAAAGAGAGAATCAAACACAACATTTACCTTTCCTCACCTTGGTTTCCATGGCAAATTCCAATACAGTGCATTTCGGTGCCTGTTGAAAAGGCTCCGCTGCATGAACCACAAGATCCACATCTGCAGAAGCAAAGTTGCAGCATTTCAACTATAGACTAAAACATCATTAAAATATTGTCAATAATGAAATATCTGTCCTGAAAAAATACCTTTACTTCGACCCTAGAAGAAAAAGAATTATTGATGCGGAGTAACAGAAGATACATCCAGTACGAGAGGAATGATCACACTTCTTAGGCAGTGTTTACATTTTAGATTGAAATAAGAATCCTGAAAAGTGTCAATCTTAAGATTGAGAGTGTGGAGTGGGAGTGAGAGCAGGTTGTTTACTTACATCAGAATGGAAGTAAGAAATGGAAATAAGAATCTAATTTATGTGTTTATTTTATCTTGAATTGGGAGTAAATAGTTTCAAATTATAATTTTACCTTTATTTAAAGAATTATAGTTTTTAATTACAAAGTTATTAAAAATATATATTTGATGAGTAAATATTTATTTTATTATATTTGTAAAATTATAATAATTCTTAATATTCTTAATTCTGTACATCACATTTTTTTGTAAATTTTAATTTTAAGTATGTAAATTAAAAATTATTGATAAGGGTAATATAAATAAAATATTTTTACTATTAAGATAGTACGAAATTAATATTTTCTTAGAATAAACTATTTATAACTATTAATTATTAATATTAAATAAATATAATACTCTTATTTTAAATAAATATAATAGTATTATATTTTCAAATAAAGATAGTTTATAGTAATATTATTAATTCTCTATTAATATAATAATATTATTTTAAAGTAATTTTAACTTAGAAACAATACAAATTATTATTTAGTTAAATATAATAATATTATTTAAATAAATATAATATTATTTATTTTAATTTATTAAATATAATTATATTAAATATAATAAAAAGAGGGTAGAAAAGGAAGAGGTGGGAGTGGAACATTGAAGTCCCACTCCCACTCCCCATCCTACTTTAAAATGTTGAAATAAACATTAGAGTAGGAGGAATTTACACTTCTTACTCCTATTTCAATTATTTCAATTATTCAATCCATTTTCTTTTTACACCCAATCATTTATCTTATTGAATTTCATAACAGTAATATTACACATTCAAATTCAACTTATAAAACCAAAGAAGTACACCCAAATTAAGCTCATATAATCTCTTACATCATTATTGCTACAATTAATTGAGTCACGATTATTTGATATTTCTCATTGTTGCATTTAGAGAAGGACATGATTTTAAGGACCACATACCTAAAATTCTCAGCCCTGTCTAGTTTGTTAATTTGTGTGCACATCATGCTACGTGCCCTTATAAAACATACTCACATTGGCAAGTGGCCATCTCTATGTCCAATAATAGCTTCAGTCGTGCCTTGGAAACTTTACAATTGGGGTACTTAAATGTTATAATGAACAATCTTTGTGGTAGAATCCCACAATCATATGCAAAAAGGTTGCAATTTGTACGCTTACTGTTGCGGACCGCCCAATTCACTAGCCCAATTGCCCACAATTTCGGGCTAGAGAGCCAACACAAAGCCAAGAGTGCTAGCTTGGCCCAATTCCGGAAAGTTCTAGGCAACTCTAGCACATTTGACTTGTAAATACTCTAGAATTCTCTATACAATTCCAGCACATGTAATTAGCTAGGAAATGGTAGAATTCTCTAGAATCTCTAGAGCTTGGCAAGCCTCCCCTATAAATATGGGATGGCATTAGGCATTTGTATCCAACAAACTCAACAACAAGCATTGTAATCTCTCTTTGTGCAATACAAGTTTCTCATTTGGCTCTATTGCTCTCTTCTCTTGTTCGAGAAGCTCTAGGCTTACTTAGCAACATTCGGCAAAGTTGTCTAAGTGCCGCACGAGTTAGCTTCGCAAAATACTCATCCCGTGACAAGTGGTATCAGAGCTAAGGTTTGCACGCACGCAAGTTAGCTCACGAAGCAATGTCCAACACTTCGAATGTAGCACAAGAGGGTGTTGTTGGTGTGGATGTTCCACCGGAACCAGTCCGCGGCCGTGAGGGAGAACGTGCCCAAGGCAAGACTCGTGGCAAGTCCAAGGCCCCATCCGTGGATGCGTTGGAGCCTCGTGTGACTACTCTCGAAAATGTATTGTCCGCCGCTCAAGAAAGCCTCGAGGGATTGGAGGAACAAGTGGATGGTCTCGAGGGAGAATACGCGGAGTTCACGGTGGCGACAAAGGCTCTCATCCAAGAGCAAGCGAACACTCTCCGAGGTGAGTTTCGTTCATTCCATGATGAGTTGCTAAAACTTCGTAGTTTTGTTCAGGATGAACTACGCGCTGTCCGTGCGGAAGTGGATGAAGTCCGCTCGGATTGGGCATGGCACAAGCGCACACTCTCCGCAAGTCCAGCTTCCGCAAACTCGAGTGACGCGCGTCGCATCGACGTGCCAAAGCCCGACACATACGATGGCACACGGAATGCCACCATCGTGGACAACTTCCTATTTGGGCTTGATCAATACTTCGATGCCATGGGTGTACGAGACGAGGCATCGAAAGTGGGCACTGCACCCACTTATCTTAGAGGCGCTGCACAACTATGGTGGCGTCCCAAGCATGGCGAGATGGGCAAGGGCATTTGCACGATCGACACTTGGGCCGACTTCAAGCAAGAACTCCGAAAGCAATTCGCCCCAAGCAATGCGGAGAAGGAAGCGCGAGCGTGCTTACGTCGCCTCAAGCAAACGGGTAGCATACGGGACTACATCAACGAGTTCACTACCCTCATGTTGGAGATAAGCGACATGTCCGACAAGGATTCGCTCATCTACTTCCAAGATGGCCTCAAGGATTGGGCCAAGACCGAGCTTGATAGGCGTGGTGTTCAAACACTTGACGACGCCATCGCCGTTGCGGAATCGCTCACTGAATACTCTACCCAATCCAAGGACAAAAAGGCCAACCAAGGCAAAGGTGGGGGAGAGAGTCGCAAGGACAAGGGCAACAGCCGCAAAGATTGGGGGCAGAAAAAGCCGCCTAGTAACAAGAGTGGGCAAGGAAAGTCGGAGGGCAAGAAGGAGGCACCAAAACCGCGAAGCCCATGCTTCATATGCAACGGTCCTCATTGGGTACGCGACTGTCCGGAGAAGAAGTCGCTTAATGCTCTTGCTGCCCAACTAAAGAGCAACCCCACAATGTCCTCGGAGGAACCCCAACTCAGCATGAGTTCTCTCCAACGCCTCGGTGCACTCAATCGCCAACAGCCCACACTCGTCAAGAAAGGGCTCATGTATGTAAGCGCGAAGATAAATGGCCAATCTGTTCGTGCGCTGCTAGACACGGGAGCGACACACAACTTTGTGTCCGTAGACGAGGCCAAGCGCTTAGGCCTCAAGGCCACCAAGGAAGGAGGTACAATGAAGGCAGTAAACTCACCCGCCAAGCCAATTGCGGGGATTGCACAAGGCGTGCACTTAACACTTGGTACGTGGAGCGGAAAGCTTGATTTCTCCATTGTGCCCATGGATGACTTCAAGATGGTCCTCGGCATGGAATTCTTCGACCAAGTCCATGCCTTCCCGCTGCCCGCTACAAACTCCTTAAGCATCCTCGACGGGAGCAAAGCATGCATGGTACCCACGGAGCGAGGCAAGTTCGAAGAAAAGACACTCTCCGCCATGCAATTCAAAAGGGCTTTCAAGAAGGATCCAAGCTTCTTGGTCTCCATTCGGGAACTAAACGAGGAAGGAAATAGCGGAACGTCGCCAAGCCAAGTCCCTCCACAAATTCAAGCCGTCCTTAATGAGTACAAGGACGTGATGCCTCCAGAACTTCCGAAGAAGCTCCCACCTCGACGAGAGGTAGATCATGCGATCGAGCTAGAACAAGGCGCGAAGCCACCAGCCTTGGCGCCCTACTGCTTGGCGCCACCCGAACTTGAGGAGTTGCGGAGACAACTCAAAGACTTACTGGACACGGGATACATTGGCCCCTCAAAAGCCCCATTCGGTGCACCGGTCCTCTTCCAAAAGAAAAAGGATGGATCGCTGCGGATGTGCATCGATTATAGAGCGCTCAACAAGATCACCATCAAGAACAAGTATCTGATTCCCTTGATCGCGAACTTGTTCGACCAACTCGGCAAAGCGCGGTACTTCACCAAACTTGACTTGCGCTCCGGATACTACCAAGTGCGCATCGCCAAGGGAGATGAGCCAAAGACGGCGTGCACAACAAGGTACGGATCTTTCGAATTCCTTGTGATGCCTTTTGGCCTTACTAATGCACCCGCCACATTTTGCACGCTTATGAACAAGGTACTCCAACCATTCCTCGACCGCTTCGTGGTCGTGTACTTGGACGACATCGTGGTGTATAGCACCACACTCGAGGATCATGCCCAACAATTGCGACAAGTCCTCCAAGTACTTCGAGACAACGAGCTCTTCCTCAAGTTAGAGAAATGCTCGTTTGCACAACAAGAAGTGGAGTTCCTTGGCCACAAGATTGCGGACGGAAAGATCATGATGGAGAATGCTAAAGTAAAGGTCATCCTCGAATGGGAACCTCCCTCTAAAGTGCCCGAACTTCGCTCATTCCTTGGGTTGGTGAATTACTACCGCCGCTTCATCAAGGGCTATTCGGCCAAGGCGGCACCCTTGACGGATATGCTCAAGAAAAACAGAACGTGGCATTAGTCCGAAGAGTGCCAACGTGCATTCGAGGAGTTTAAGAAAGCAATTTCGGAGGAACCCGTCCTTGCACTTCCGGACCACACAAAGCCCTTCGAAGTCCAAACGGATGCCTCGGATTTCGCCATAGGAGGAGTCCTCATGCAAGAAGGCCACCCTATAGCGTTCGAAAGTCGAAAGCTAAATGATACGGAACGCCGCTACACGGTGCAAGAAAAGGAGATGACAGCCATCATCCATTGCCTAAAAGTGTGGCGACATTACTTGCTTGGCTCACACTTCATGATTATGACGGACAACGTAGCGACAAGCTACTTTCAAACCCAAAAGAAGTTGAGTCCGAAGCAAGCACGGTGGCAAGATTTCCTAGCAGAATTCGACTATCGGCTCGAGTACAAGCCGGGGAAGGCCAATGTCGTTGCGGACGCTCTAAGCCGCAAGGCAGAATTGGCGACACTTAGCATGAGCCAACCGAAGTCCGACCTTGTCTTACGCATCAAAGAAGGCCTCCAACAAGATCCGCTAGCAAATGATTTGCTGGAGAAGGTGCTCGAGGGAAAGACAAGGCGCTTTTGGCAAGAGGAAGGCATCCTCCTCACCAAGGGAGATCGGCTGTTTGTGCCAAGGTGGGGAAACTTACGAAAGGAAGTTATCAAGGAGTGCCACGACTCCAAGTGGGCTGGTCACCCAGGAATCGAGCGCTCCACCGCACTAGTCCAAGCCTCATATTTTTGGCCGCACATGAGGGACGACATCGAGGCGTATGTGCGAACTTATCTTGTGTGCCAACAAGACAAGGTGGATCATCAACTTCCAGCGGGATCGTTGGAGCCGCTACCATTAGCAACAAGGCCATGGGAAAGTGTCTCCATGGGCTTCATCACATCGCTGCCCAAGTCCGAAGGTTGCGGAAGCATCATGGTCGTTGTCGACCGATATAGCAAGTATGCCACATTCATTGCCGCACCAGTTGATTGCAAAGCGAACGAGGCAGCCCGCCTATTCGTCAAGCACATTGTGAAGCTTTGGGGAGTTCCAAGGAGCATTGTGAGCGACCGAGACCCTCGGTTCACTGGACGCTTTTGGACAGAACTCTTCAAGATGTTGGGGACTGATCTCAAGTTCTCGACAAGCTTCCACCCCCAAACGGATGGGCAGACCGAGCGCATCAATGGCCTTCTCGAGATGTACTTGAGGCATTATGTGAGCGCTCATCAGCGGGATTGGGCGAAGTTACTCGACATCGCCCAATTTTCTTATAACTTGCAGCGAAGTGAGGCTACGGGCAAGAGTCCGTTCGAGATCATCATGGGATTCCAGCCAATGACTCCCAACGCCATAGCCTCGACTTATGGAGGGAAAAGCCCCGCGGCACACAAGCTCGCCCGCGAATGGCATGAGGAAGCGGACATCACACGAACCTACCTCGACAAAGCCGCGAGGAAAATGAAGAAATGGGCGGATACAAGGAGACGGCATGTTGAATACAAGGAAGGTGATCAAGTCATGATCAAGCTCCTACCCCAACAATTCAAGACGTTGCGGAAAGTCCACAAGGGGTTAGTGAGGTGCTACGACGGACCCTTCCGAGTTGTTCGACGTGTGGGCAACGTCTCGTATCAACTCCAACTTCCGCCAAGACTCAAGATCCATCCGGTCTTCCATGCGAGTCTTCTCAAGCCATATCACAAAGACATGGGAGAACCAAGTCGCGGAGAATCGAGGCGCGCACCAACTGCCGTTGTCACCGCGTTCGACAAAGATGTGGACTACATCATTGCGGACCGCACAGTTTCGAGGAGGGGCGTGCCAGCACATAGCGAGTACTTAGTGAAGTGGAAAAACCTCCCCGACAGCGAAGCCACTTGGGAACGTGAAGAGGATTTGTGGCAATTCGCCGAGCACATCCAGAATTTCAAGCACGAGAGCGCGACGAGGACGCCGCGAGCTTAGGTGGGGGAGGATGTTGCGGACCGCCCAATTCACTAGCCCAATTGCCCATAATTTCGGGCTAGAGAGCCAACACAAAGCCAAGAGTGCTAGCTTGGCCCAATTCCGGAAAGTTCTAGGCAACTCTAGCACATTTGACTTGTAAATACTCTAGAATTCTCTATACAATTCCAGCACATGTAATTAGCTAGGAAATGGTAGAATTCTCTAGAATCTCTAGAGCTTGGCAAGCCTCCCCTATAAATATGGGATGGCATTAGGCATTTGTATCCAACAAACTCAACAACAAGCATTGTAATCTCTCTTTGTGCAATACAAGTTTCTCATTTGGCTCTATTGCTCTCTTCTCTTGTTCGAGAAGCTCTAGGCTTACTTAGCAACATTCGGCAAAGTTGTCTAAGTGCCGCACGGGTTAGCTGCGCAAAATACTCATCCCGTGACATTACGCTCAATGACAATCACCTAGAAGGATCATTGTCACCATATTTAGTTAATTGTATCGGTTTGATGTTTATTAATTTCAGGAATAACAACTCTAGCAGCCCAATTCCACAATGTCTTGGATAAAGATGGCAAAAAAGCCCGACCCGATTTTTGACCGCATTGGCCCGACTTAAATTTTTGGGGCTTTGACCCAAATTTAAGGGTCAAAAATTGAACTCAAGCTTAAAAAATAAAAGTTCAATTAAATTTGGGCCATGGTTCGGGCTTTATGTGACCCAACTCTCTCATTTAACAATTTAAAAAAATCGATGAACTCTTTGTTAAACCAATAAACTAATGAACTCCTGGTCTAAATTGTGGTATTGAGTTGTGTGTTTTTATTTTATTTGTTAAATTGATGAACTCTTTGCTTAGATTGTGGAATTAAATTGTGTGTTTTTTAAAGGAATGAGACATGATTTTTAACTTTGTATTTATATTTAGTTATTTATATAATTTATGGTTGAGATGTTGAGTAGAGTAATTTTTATATTTATGTTACTTTAAATAAGTTTTACAGTTTTTTAAATTTTAACATATTAGGGGATTTAAATAATAACATACGAAAGTCAAACCACATTAATCAACATAACTATTATGGCCGTGGCCTTGCGATTCAAATAAAGCAAAGCTCGCGCCATTTTAGTTTCTCTTTGTCTTTTGTGCTCGGCCTCTGTGGCGACTGACGAGACCCAATTCAACTGTTTTTCTTAATCCAAATGATCATCGAGTGATGACGTGGCGAGAACGCTGAGGCTGGTGACGTGGATGAGTTTGCACATGTTGACGTGGCACGTACTGGGCGGTTTGAAGAAGGATCATAAAAGGTTAGAGATTTTGGACCAATGTTTTTTTAATTATTCAAACCATTTTCTTTTTACACCCAATCAATTATCTTGAGAACGTGTTATAAGTGGAATCATGGGCCGCGCCGTATGTGGGGACTGCTGTTAAGGTATGGCATCGCTATGAAAACCCCTCGAGCTGGTTGTTCGAAAGATTCAACACCGAAAGATAATTGAGACTCGCCAGTTGTGTTGGGATACGTCCAGCAAGCTTGTTTGAAGAGAGGTCTAGAGATTCAAGCTCTGTCAGATTTCTCAGCGACGATGGAATACCACCTGTCAGGTTGTTGTGAGAAATGTTGAGACTTTTGAGTGAATTAAGCTTTCCCAACACTTCTGATATTTTCCCTTGAAATCTGTTGCTCGACAAATCAATAGTTGCAAAAGTGGTTAAAATCCTCTCCATTTGTATGTCATTGCCTTTCACAGTCAAAGATATTGATTCATAGTAAGAAAAATTCGACTGACTCATATAATTGACTTTAATACTATTGTCATCCCCGTGCATCATGGCTTTAAAACCATTTAGATACCATATTGGCAAAACACCGGTGAGTCGATTGTGAGAGCAATCAATTATTCGCAACTTGGGGAAGGGAACTCTTGTTTTGGTATCACCAATGGGACCACAAAATCTATTAGAACGCAATGCAAGAACTTGCAATTCGGGAAGAACGTCTAACCAGTGGGGAAAGGTACCATTAATCTGATTGTTCCCAACATCTATAACTTCCAAATGTCGACAATTAACCCAAGATGGAGGCAATGGTCCTTCCAACCGATTTCCATTAAGTTTAAGACTTACCAAAACACAACCTTTTCCAAATGTTTGAGGGAGGCTGCCGTTGAACTTGTTCATTCTCATATCCAAGACTTCAAGTGTTGAGTTTCCAAGATATTCTGGAATTGGGCCGCTCAAGCTGTTATTCCCAACATCAAGAAATTGCAAATTGACACAGTTAATCAAAGATGGTGGTAATGGTCCCTCTAAGTGATTGCCACTCAGCTGAAGAGAAGTCAAGTTGCAGCCCTTTGCATATGTCTGTGGGATGCTACCTTGGAAGTTGTTCATTCGGAGATCCAAAGTATCAAGTGTAGAGTTTCCAAGACACTGTGGAATTTGTCCACTCAAGCTATTGTTGGATAAGAAAAGATATTCAATGGAACTCAAATTACAGAATGATGAAGGAATCTCTCCAGTCAAACTATTGTTGGAAATTGAAAAGGATACCATATGAGGCGGTAGATCTAGAAGTGATCCTTGAAGTAGGTTCGAATCAAGGGTAAGATATTTGAGATTTTTCCACGGAAGATGGTCTGTACTTGTCAGGAAGTTTCGTGAAAGATCTAGGTAATACAAAGTATGTACTCCTATATCCCACATCCAACTGGGAATCCTACCACGGATTTGGTTTATAGAAAGCTCCAACCACTCTAACTGATGTTGAGTTCTCAAGATGTCTGGAAACTCACTTATATTGCAAGCCCATAAACCCAACCTCAGAAGATTAGGGAAAGACGAGTTGACTGTTAATTTGGTGCTAACTGATAAACTAATATTAGAAAGAATAAGATGTTTAAGATTTTTGAGCTTTGCAAAATCGTAAAGCTCAACACTGCCACTGAAATTGTTACAAGAAAGATAGATCTTAGTCAAATTCAAAAGTTCAAAGATTGAACTTGGAATCGAGCCTATCAGTTCATTATATGCCAAGCCTAAAAAAGAAAGTTGGGTTAGGTTGGTAAATATATCCGGAATTTTACCAACAAACTTATTGTTCCCAAGAGATAAATGACGAAGCTGCTGAAGATTTGAAAAAGATGATGGAATCTGACCACTAAAACTGTTAGATGAGAGATCCAAATAAGCAAGTTGTGTAATATTGTTACCTAATGATGCAGGAATTTCACCAACAAAGTGATTTCCCTGAAGATCTAAGTGACGAAGCTGCTGAAGATTTGAAAAAGATGATGGAATCTGACCACTAAAACTGTTAGATGAGAGATCCAAATAAGCAAGTTGTGTAATATTGTTACCTAATGATGCAGGAATTTCACCAACAAACTTATTGTCCCAAAGATCTAAGTGATGAAGCTGCTGAAGATTTGAAAAAGATGATGGAATGTGACCAGTAAAACTGTTAAATGAGAGATCCAAATAAGCAAGTTGTGTAATATTGTTACCTAGTGAGGCAGGAATTTCACCAACAAAGATATTGGCCATAAGATCTAAATGAAGAAGCTGCTGAAGATTTGAAAAAGAAGATGATGGAATCTGACCGCTAAAATTGTTAGATGAGAGATCCAAGTAAGTAAGTTGTGTAATATTGTTACCTAGTGAGGGAGGAATTGACCCCATGAAATTGCTGGAAGAGAGGTTAAGGAGTGTTAAACTTGGAAATTGATCAGTAAAACCAGAAGAAATTTTAGAGAAATTGAAATCGTTGTAAGCCAGGTTGAGCTTTCGCAGGCGAGGAAGCAAGGAAAGGGTACTGTTGGAAGGGATGTTGCCGTGAAGCCAACTGCAACTGAGGTCGAGGCTAATCACGTGACCCGTCGCCGAATCACATGTTACTCCATCCCAGGAGCAGCAATCAGCGTCCTCTTTCCAAGACATCATCTTTGGACGAGATTGTTGAAGTCCATAACAATCGGATGAAGAATCTTTTTGAAAGGAAAAGAGCTGCTTAAATTGGAGTAAAGCAGAACTTTGGTCGTGAGAGCAAAGTATTGCTGAACACCGAGAATAGAAGAGGAATAACTGGAGGCAAATAAAAAGTTGATAAGGCTTAGTGATATAACCCATTTTCTTTTTCTTTTTCTTTTTCTTTTCTGGATGATGAAATCACAAGAAGAGAGAGAGATATAATGACTATTTATAGAAGTTGAATATGGTGTGTAATTAATTAATAATATAATATAATATTTATTGACATACAGCACCAAGTCTTCTTGCTTTGGAATTTAGGTGGTAAGTGGAATCCTTTCAAGAGGGGGATCTTGACGACATGCTCGACGCGGAATGATATTAGTTATGTGTTAAATATGGTGATGTATTTAGCTTCGCGGCTGAATGGGGCTAAATTGTGTATTGTTTGACTGGTGAAACTCTTACCACATCGGCTAATATGCTGCTTTTGGATCCCTTATTCTAACTTTTGTCATGACATGGCAGTGGTGGCAGCAGAGGTTGCTCATATTGGTAGAAGTGAAAGCAAAGGAAAGACAAAGAGACTAATTAAGGTTTATTGTGGTGACCAATGGGTCTTTGGTCCAGTAGGAGAACCCTTGTACTTACAATGTTGAATGTAAGGGTTCAAGCCTCATAAAAACATTTATTGGGGTTATTTACAATCCTTCCTCAATTATCAAATAATTGAATGGAGTCAGTCTATCCCTCACAAAATGTGAGTGGAGTGGACAACCCTCGAATATTTGAGAGGGTTTTAAGAATTTGGATAGTACTTCAGAGGAGTACATACCACGAAAAAGGTTTCAATTATAGAATCTATTTGTAAATATTAATTGCAATACCTACAGTATTGTATAACAATATTAAAAAAAAAAAGTTTATTATGGTGAGGTCCTTGGTCAGTCGCATTTGCCGAAATGATTGCAAGTAATCTCCCTCTATGACTGGCATTTTTATCTTATTTAAGTTTCGGTGAAGCCCATCCACATAAAATAATTGGCAGGAAGTATTAAGGAGAAAAGATCGTCCTAATTCATTGCCTGGGATGCTTCATTACTAAATATTTTTAAATTGGAATAATGTATTAACGGAATAAAAATTTTCATAATCTAATTGTTCAAAAAACGGCTTGGTGCTCAAAGTCTCGCGGAAATGCGTGTGGACCCCTCGATACTTATTGACTTAGGGAACCAAGTCTTGATTTGGAATCTCATGTTGGTCAGTGGAATTTTCAACACATTGGGCTACCGGACCTCTTGTCACTCGATTAAACTCCTTGGTACAATAGAAGTCTTTCATCGTGAAAGTAGTCAACATGCTGTATCCAATTAATAATGTTGATGGAGATTATTATGGGTACTTGAGGCACATTCATCGACACTCCGTGCATGACAAGTGGTGCACATGTTTGCTGTTCCTTAATCCTTTTCTTCATCACATGTTCTTGCTTCCAAGTAATTGATTTCACTCTCATTCAAGAGTTTGGTATTCTCTGTAGACACGTTTTAACAATGAACTCCATTATGCGAGAACCTTTTTTTATGGTTGTTCCAACAGTAGCTAGCAGCTTGATTGGGATTGAAGATATGGCTCTTGAATGAAGGAGAGAATCACAAATATCGTACAAAGTCATATGCATTTGGATTTAGTTGAAGAAGATATAATTGTTTTAAATACAAGGGTCTTGTACCACATCAGCAGATGAGTTGCTATTGCTCAAGTGGAGACAATTTTTTTGGGAAAAGTTTGAAATTTGATGAGAGCGTAATGGAGGGTGATAACGCAAAATGATATCATTTTGAAATGTTATGATGAATGGCTAAAAAAAAGTCATTTTCCAGGAAATCTTTAGAATGCAAGCCAGGACCGACCAATTGGAATTTTACCTCATGCCTTGCAGAACAAAATAATCTTTTAATATAAAATAAAAGTTGTGGGGTTTAAGCTGACGGTTGTTAAGGAAAGACAAAAATTTTAGACAAAATAGAATTTTAGACGAAATTAAACCCTACTGAACATTGATGGATTAAGTAGACTTTGATTCTTCAAGAGGAACATTTTTTCAATTTCTACAAACCAGTCCAAAAGCTGAAGCTGTATCCAATTAATAACCATTTAGATATTTACTTTTCGACCCTTGGGGACAATTGAAGTCTTCCTTTCTGAAAGCGGCTGCTGGTTGAGAGCCAATAACAAGCATTAAATGTTGATGGAGATTATTGTTTAAAGTAGACTTTGATTCTTCAATTTTCCAGTTTTTCCAATTTTCACAAACCAGTACCAAAGCTGAAGCTATATCCAATTAATGTATGTAAAAAGAGATGTAACAGCCAGCTTTTCTCATATTCTTTTTTCCCCTCCCTAAGCTAAACTCACACTTAATTTGTCTATACACAAACTCAATCCATTTTCCTTCCTCTGTTTTGATTCTGTTTCGATCTGTTAAGCAGGTTGTTAGACCATCCATTTACTTCTTAATTAGTTTACTACAAATTAATATATGTAATTAATTATAATTCATTTGGACTTTTAGAGCATGCACCAAGCCTTTTGTTATACTGAGCCTCATTATATTGTTCCGGAATCTTGTTGGTGCATGTATTTGTGGCCAATTTTGCAAAACTCCAAACAACTTCAACTTTTTTTCCACAGCTAAGATAATGAAACGTTGAAACCCGTGGGAGGAATTAAAAAAGTTGAAAGTTATTGACGTACGATTGCCCAAATTAAGAGTTACATATAGAATAAGTCTTTCTTTCTCAACGTCATGTCATTATTGAACACTTTAGTCAAGTCCACCTTATAATTAATTATTCCTAATTTATGTATTTTTTAATTATCTTTTCTAATTGTTACCTAGTGAGGGAGGAATTGACCCCATTTGTCGTCAGTTTTGTAAAATTCCAATTACTTGTTAGACCTTCCATTTACTCTTCATTGTTTAGTGTGCATTTGTCGTCAGTTTTGTAAAATTCCAATTACTTGTTAGACCTTCCATTTACTCTTCATTGTTTAGTATATATGTGTACGTAATCTCATTACTTGATCAATACTCAATATAGATCTCAAACCCTTACCCCAAATCAACATTGAGCATTCCACAGTTAGGCTCTATTAAAATGTTATCTTTTTATCTAGTTTGAGATAATTTTGTACTAATGTTACTCTATTTATAATTGTTAGGCATCAGAAGGAATAGTCTTAATTAATTATAATTCATTTAGACTTAGAGCATGCACCAAATCAGGTTAATTTTGTTATACTGAGCCTCATGATATTGTTTTGTAAAATTCCAAACTACTTGAATTTTTTTTCCACAGTTATGAAACATATGGAATGATCAAGTTGAAAGTTACTGATGTAAAATTGCCCAAATTAATAGGTATACACAGAACAAGTCTTTCTTTTCAAGATTTCAAGCAATACTTGTTGATTTCAAAGTTTTCAAAATTCTTTCAATTAAATCATAACTTGAAAAACAACCAATTTCATAAAATCATTTTTCCATTAAATATAAAACCTTTATAATATGAAAATAATGATTTATTTAAAAATGTATAAAAAATAATTTGAGCTTAAAAGATTAATCATTCTTAATCTTGTTTGTTATCATCAAAATCAACATTATGTAAACATATATGTTAACACAATCAACATGCTTGAAAGTAATTGAACAGTGATGGGCTATCTTTATTGATCATCCCCTTTGTTTACATATGAAGTAGACTTTGATTCTTCAAAAGGAGCATTTTTCAATTTTTCAATTTCCACAAACCAGACTAAAGTTGAAGCTGTATCCAATTAGTAACCATTTTGATAGTAATTTGTTCATGTAAAAAGATAGTTTACTGAGATGTAAGTTATTTGTCATAGATGCTCACGTAACAGCGAGCTAGATTATTGTTAGTCATTAGAAAAAAAAAACAATTAATTTTCCTCCCCTGTTTTGACTCTGTTTCAGTTTGTTAAGCAAGTTGTTAATATGTGTAATATTAATTCAAAAGCTTGATCAATACTACCTTAAGACGGAATAGTCTTAATTAATTATAGTTCATTTATACTTAGAGCGCGCTCCAGGTCTTGTTATTGAGAGCCTCATGATATTGTTTGGAATCTAGTAGGTCATGAGTTTGAGGCCAACTAAAAAAAAATTCAAACTATTTCAACTTCTTTTCCACTCGATGAAACCAATGGAAAGCATAAAAAAGGTTGAAAGTTGCATGAATTTGTGGCCAATTTAATAAAATTCGAAACTGCTTTAATTTCTTTTCCACGGCTATGAAACCCATGGCAAGGATAAAAAAAGGTTGGAAGTTGCTGAAGAAAGATTGTTCAAATTAAGAGGGATATATAGAACAAGTCTTTCTTTCTCAAAGCCATTAATAATGAGCACTTTATTCAAGTCCCCCTTACAAGAATAAAAAACTTATCGTAGCCATCTCCTTAACTCACACCAAAACAGGGGAATCTAATTAAATACAACACTTTTTAAAAAATAGTAATAATAAATATAATACTTTTAGACTTACAGTACCAAGTCTTGTTACTAAATGTAACTCGTCATCTTGTTTTGGAGTCTAGTTGGTGCATT
Organism: Citrus australasica; assembly: GCA_029618585.1. Lineage (NCBI taxonomy): Eukaryota > Viridiplantae > Streptophyta > Magnoliopsida > Sapindales > Rutaceae > Citrus > Citrus australasica. The sequence goes on along the minus strand of JARCIV010000067.1, from coordinate 46,147 downwards.
GATTTGTCGCCAGTTTTGTAAAATTGCGGACTATATACTTTAGCTTCTTTTCCACGGCTATATGTGCACTCATTGGAAGGATCAAAAAATGAAAGTCATTAATTAGGACTTTTTCATTTTTGTAATCTCATCTAATTATAATGTTTTTCAATTAATTATTGATGTTCAACTTAAGACTAGGAGTACTCTGCTGAATCATATATGTACACACACATTTAATTATAATGTTTTTCAATTTTTGCTAATTGATGAGTGGAAATCCTTGCATGGGAAGATGTGTGGGATGAGTGCTGTCAACGCTATACAAGCCCACTGGCAGATGTGTGGGATTTCATTTAATACATTTTCTCCAAGAAGGGCAATGCACACACTTAATATGAGTTATTAATTAAGCTCTGAGTGTTTAAATTGATATCACTGAGCCAAAGGCAAACAACGTTGTCTGCTCACAAACTTTGAAATAGCACGTTATACGCCCAAATTTGAAGTACATGATTACAAACCAAAGTTACCCCCGCACAATTTCCTGCAACAATATTACTTCAAATCATTTTACCATCAAAACATACGTCCGTGATTACATGTTCTAATGAAATGGCAATAAAAGTAAAAACAATCGCATCAATAATTCAGTTAAAATTTTCTTTCTTATACATTATCCTCATTTTGTTTCTCACTATAGATGTTGATAATAAGCATAATTTGAAATTAATTAGGATTGTCATTTTCGCAACTCAACTGTCAGATTACGATAATATCGGCATGCTATCTACTTAAAGAACAGTAGAAACTAGCTTATAATTCCAAAAGACAAAACTAATAATTACTCACCTGGGCCTTTAGAAATGCATCTACAAACTTCTTCTACTTGCTCTGCCTCGTCTGATCACCCTTCTCAGCTTCCTGGATTGCTTCCTTTCGATCATTCTTATAAACCATTGTGGCCTTCCAGTCACAAATGCCATGTATCCGATGGACAAGCCGATCACCACTCCAGATGCATAGCCCAACTTAGCGAGCTTCCAATCAAACCAGCTTGAAGCATCGTCTCCTTCGATAAATCTTGTTGGTGTTGTTGGTTCTGGTGCCTCATCAATGCTGCAGCTTTTTGATAATGGGAATCCACACAACCCCGAGTTACCAGAATATGAATCATTTCCAAATGTATTAAACTGGGGTCCTCCTGGTATGGGTCCCTCGAGCTGGTTGTTTGAAAGATTCAACACCGCAAGATAATTTAGACTCGCTAGTTGTGTTGGGATACGTCCAGCAAGCCTGTTTGAAGAGAGGTCTAGAGATTCAAGCTCTGTCAGGTTGTTGTGAGAAATGTTGAGATTTTTGAGTGAATTAAGTTTTCCCAACACTACTGATATTTCCCCTTGAAATTTGTTGCTCGACAAATCAATAGTTGCAAAAGTGGTTAAAATCCTCTCCATTTGTATGTCATTGCCTTTCATAGTCAGAGATATTGATTCATAGTAAGAATAATTAAACGACCACATATAACCCACTTCAATACTATTGTTATCCCCATGCATCATGGCTTTAAAACCATTCAGATACCATATTGGCAAAACACCGGTGAGTCGATTGTAAGAGAGATCAATTATTCGCAACTTGGGGAAAGGAACTCTTGTTTTGGTATCACCAATGGGACCACGAAATCTATTAGAACGCAATGTAAGTACTTGCAATTCGGGAAAAACGTCTAACCAGTGGGGAAAGGTATCATTAATCTGATTGTTCCCAACATCTATAACTTCCAAATGTCGACAATTAACCAAAGATGGAGGCAATGGCCCTTCCAACCGATTGCCATTAAGGTTAAGACTTACCAAAACACAACTTTTTGCAAATGTTTGAGGGAGGCTGCCACTAAACTTGTTCATTCTCATATCTAAGATTTCAAGTGTTGAGTTAACAAGACATTCCGGAATTGGGCCGCTCAAGCTGTTATTCCCAACATTAAGAAATGACAAACGCGTTGAGTTTCCAAGACATTCTGGAATTGGGCCGCTCAAGCTGTTATTCCCAACATCAAGAAGTTGTAATTTGACACAGTTAATCAAGGATGGTGGTAATGGTCCCTCCAAGTGATTGCCACTCAGCCGAAGATAAGTCAAGTTGCAGCCCTTTGCATATGTGTGTGGGATGGTACCTTGGAAGTTGTTCATTCCGAGATCTAAATTTTGAAGTGTAGAGTTTCCAAGACACTCTGGAATTTGTCCACTCAAGCTATTGTTGGATGAGTTAAAAAATCGAATGGAACTCAAATTACAAAATGATGAAGGAATCTCTCCAGTCAAATTGTTGTTGGAAATTGAAAAGGAAATCATGTGTGGCGGTAGATCTAGAAGTGATCCTTGAAGTAGGTTCGAGTAAAGGGCAAGATATTGGAGACTTTTCCACGGAAGATGGTCTATTGTCACGGGATGAGTACTTTGCGCAGCAACCCGTGCGGCACTTAGACAACTTTGCCGAATGTTGCTAAGTAAGCCTAGAGCTTCTCGAACTAGAGAAGAGAAAGAGAGAGCAATGGAGCCAAATAAGAAAACTTGTATTGCACAAAGAGAGATTACAATGCTTGAATTGCTTACAAAGCTTGTTGGATACAAATGCCTAATGCCATCCCATATTTATAGGGGAGGCTTGCCCCTAGAGATTCTAGAGAATTCTATCACTTTCCAGCTATGTACATGTGCTGGAATCACATGGAGAAGTCTAGAGTATTTACAGCTCATATGTGCTAGTTTTGTCTAGAATGTTCCGGAATTGGGCCAAGCTAGCACTCTTGGCCTTGTGTTGGCTCTCTAGCCCGAAATTGTGGGCAATTGGGCTAGTGAATTGGGCTGTCCGCAACATCCTCCCCCACCTAAGCTCGCGGCGTCCTCGTCGCGCTCTCGTGCTTGAAATTTTGAATGTGCTCAGCGAATTGCCACAAATCTTCTTCACGTTCCCAAGTGGCTTCGCTCTCGGGGAGGTTTTTCCACTTCACCAAGTACTCGCTATGTGCTGGCACGCCCCTCCTTGAAACCACTCGGTCCGCAATGATGTAGTCCACATCTTTGTCGAACGCGGTGACAACGGCAGTTGGCGCGCGCCTTGATTCTCCGCGACTTGGTTCTCCCATGTCTCCGTGATATGGCTTGAGGAGGCTCACATGGAAGACCGGATGGATCTTGAGTCTTGGCGGAAGTTGGAGTTGATACGAGACGTTGCCCACACGTCGAACAACTCGGAAGGGTCCCTCGTAGCGCCTCACTAACCCCTTGTGGACTTTCCGCAACGTCTTGAATTGTTGGGGTAGGAGTTTGATCATGACTTGATCACCTTCCTTGTACTCAACATGCCGTCTCCTTGTATCCGCCCATTTCTTCATTTTCCTCGCGGCTTTGTCGAGGTAGGCTCGCGTGATGTCCGCTTCCTCATGCCATTCGCGGGCGAGCTTATGTGCCGCGGGGCTTTTCCCTCCATAAGTTGAGGCTATGGCGTTGGGGGTCATTGGCTGAAACCCCATGATGATCTCGAACGGGCTCTTACTCGTAGCCTCACTTCGCTGCAAGTTATAAGAAAATTGGGCGATGTCGAGTAGTTTCGCCCAATCCCGCTGATGAGCACTCACATAATGCCTCAAGTACATCTCGAGGAGGCCATTAATGCGCTCGGTCTGCCCATCCGTTTGTGGGTGGAAGCTTGTCGAGAACTTGAGATCGGTCCCCAACATCTTGAAGAGCTCCGTCCAAAAGCGCCCAGTGAACCGAGGGTCTCGGTCGCTCACAATGCTCTTTGGAACTCCCCAAAGCTTCACAATGTGCTTGACGAATAGGCGGGCTGCCTCGTCCGCTTTGCAATCGACGGGTGCGGCAATAAATGTTGCGTACTTGCTGTATCGGTCAACAACGACCATGATGCTTCCGCAACCTTCGGACTTGGGCAGCGATGTGATGAAGTCCATGGAGACACTTTCCCATGGCCTTGTTGCTAGTGGTAGCGGCTCCAACAATCCCGCTGGAAGTTGATGATCCACCTTGTCTTGTTGGCACACAAGACAAGTTCGCACATATGCCTCGATGTCATCCCTCATGTGCGGCCAAAAATACGAGGCTTGGACTAGTGCGGTGGTGCGCTCGATTCCTGGGTGACCAGCCCACTTGGAGTCATGGCACTCCTTGATAACTTCCTTCCGTAAGTTTCCCCACCTTGACACAAACAGCCGATCTCCCTTGGTGAGGAGGATGCCTTCCTCTTGCCAAAAGCGCCTTGTCTTTCCCTCGAGTACCTTCTCCAGCAAATCCTTTGCTAGCGGGTCTTGTTGGAGGCCTTCCTTGATGCGTGAGACAAGGTCGGACTTCGGTTGGCTCATGCTAAGTGTTGCCAATTCTGCCTTGCGGCTTAGAGCATCCGCAACGACATTGGCTTTCCCTGGTTTGTACTCAAGCCGATAGTCGAATTCTGCTAGGAAATCTTGCCACCGTGCTTGCTTCGGACTCAACTTCTTCTGAGTTTGGAAGTAGCTTGTCGCCACATTGTCTGTCATGATTGTGAAGTGTGAGCCAAGCAAGTAATGTCGCCACACTCTTAGGCAATGGATGATGGCTGTCATCTCCTTTTCTTGTACTGTGTAGCGGCGTTCTGTATCGTTTAGCTTTCGACTCTCGAACGCTATAGGGTGGCCTTCTTGCATGAGGACTCCTCCTATGGCGAAATCCGAGGCATCCGTTTGGACTTCGAAGGGCTTTGTGTGATCTGGAAGAGCCAGGACAGGTTCTTCCGAGATTGCTTTCTTCAGCTCCTCAAATGCGTGTTGGCACTCTTCAGACCAATGCCATGTTCTGTTTTTCTTGAGCATATCCGTCAAGGGTGCCGCCTTTGCCGAATAGCCCTTGATGAAGCGGCGGTAGTAATTCACCAGCCCAAGGAATGAGCGAAGCTCGGGCACTTTCGAGGGAGGTTCCCATTCGAGGATGGCCTTTACTTTAGCATTCTCCATCATAATCTTCCCGCCCGCAATCTTGTGGCCGAGGAACTCCACTTCTTGTTGTGCAAACGAACATTTCTCCAGCTTAAGGAAGAGCTCGTTGTCTCGGAGTACTTGGAGGACTTGCTGCAAGTGTTGGGCATGATCCTCAAGCGTGGTGCTATACACCACTATGTCATCCAAGTACACAACCACAAAGCGGTCGAGAAATGGTTGGAGTACTTTGTTCATAAGCGTGCAAAATGTGGCGGGTGCATTAGTAAGACCAAAAGGCATCACAAGGAATTCGAAAGACCCATACCTTGTTGTGCATGCCGTCTTTGGTTCATCTCCCTTGGCGATGCGCACTTGGTAGTACCCGGAGCGCAAATCAAGTTTGGTGAAGTACCGCGCTTTGCCAAGTTGGTCGAACAAGTCCGCGATCAAGGGAATCGGATACTTGTTCTTGATGGTGATCTTGTTGAGCGCTCTATAGTCGATGCACATCCGCAGCGATCCATCCTTTTTCTTTTGGAAGAGGACCGGTGCGCCGAATGGGGCCTTTGAGGGGCGTATGTATCCTGCGTCCAGCAAGTCTTTGAGTTGTCTCCGCAACTCCTCAAGTTCGGGTGGCGCCATGCGGTAGGGCGCTAAGGCTGGTGGCTTCCCGCCTTGCTCCAGCTCGATTGCATGATCTACCTCTCGTCGAGGTGGGAGCTTCTTCGGAAGTTCTGGAGGCATTACGTCCTCGTATTCACTGAGGACAGCTTGAATTTGTGGAGGGACTTGGCTTGGCGATGTTCCGCAATTTCCTTCCTCGTTTAGTTCCCGAATAGAGACCAAGAAGCTTGGGTCCTTCTTGAAAGCCCTTTTGAATTGCATGGCGGAGAGTGTCTTCTCTTCGGACTTGCCTCACTCCGCGGGTACCATGCATGCTTTGCTCCCATCAAGGATGCTTAGGGAGTTTGTAGCGGGCAGTGGGAAGGCATGGACTTGGTCGAAGAATTCCATGCCGAGGACCATCTTGAAGTCATCCATGGGCACGATGGAGAAATCAAGCTTTCCACTCCATGTACCGAGTGTTAAGTGTACGCCTTGTGCAATTCCCGCAATTGGCTTGGCGGGTGAGTTTACTGCCTTCATTGTACCTCCTTCCTTGGTGGCCTTGAGGCCTAAGCGCTTGGCCTCGTCTATGGACATGAAGTTGTGCGTCGCTCCCGTGTCTAGCAGCGCGCGAACGGACTGGCCATTTATCTTTGCGCTTACATACATGAGCCCTTTCTTGCCGAGTGTGGGCTGTTGTCGATTGAGTGCGCTGAGGCGTTGGAGAGAACCCATGCTGAGTTGGGGTTCCTCCGAGGACATTGTAGGGTTGCTCTTTAGTTGGGCAGCAAGAGCATTGAGCGACTTCTTCTCCGGACAGTCGCGTACCCAATGAGGACCGTTGCATATGAAGCATGGGCTTCGCGGCTTTGGTGCCTCCTTCTTGCCCTCCGATTTTCCTTGCCAGCTTTTGTTGCTAGGCGGCTTTTTCTGCCCCCAATCTTTGCGGTTGTTGCCTTTGTCCTTGCGACTCTCTCCCCCACCTTTACCTTGGTTGGCCTTTTTGTCCTTGGATTGGGTAGAGTATTCGGTGAGCGACTCCGCAACGGCAATGGCATCATCAAGTGTTTGAACACCACGCCTATCAAGCTCGGTCTTGGCCCAATCCTTGAGGCCATCTTGGAAGTAGAAGAGTGAATCCTTGTCTGACATGTCGCTTATCTCCAACATAAGGGTAGTGAACTCGTTGATGTAGTCCCGAATACTACCCGATTGCTTGAGGCGACGTAAGCGCGCTCGCGCTTCCTTCTCCGCATTGCTTGGGGCGAACTGCTTTCGGAGTTCTTGCTTGAAGTCGGCCCAAGTATCAATGGTGCAAATGCCTTTGCCCATCTCACCATGCTTGCGACGCCACCATAGTTGTGCAGCGCCTCTAAGATAAGTGGGTGCAGTGCCCACTTTCGATGCCTCGTCTCGTACACCCACGGCATCGAAGTATTGATCAAGCCCAAAGAGGAAATTGTCCACGATGGTGGCATTTCGTGTGCCATCGTATGTGTCGGGCTTTGGCACGTCAATACGGCGCGCATCACTCGAGCTTGCGGAAGCTGGACTTGCGGAGAGTGTGCGCTTGTGCCATGCCCAATCCGAGCGGACTTCATCCACTTCCGTACGGACAGCGCGTAGTTCGTCCTGAACAAAACTACGTAGTTTGAGCAACTCATCATGAAAAGAACGAAACTCACCTCGGAGAGTGTTCGCTTGCTCTTGGATGAGAGCCTTTGTTGCCACCGTGAACTCGGCGTATTCCCCCTCGAGACCGTCCACTCTTTCCTCCAATCCCTCGAGGCTATCTTGAGCGGCTGACAATGCGATTTCGAGAGTAGTCACACGAGGCTCCATCGCATCCACGGATGGGGCCTTGGACTTGCCACGAGTCTTGCCTTGGGCGCGTTCTCCCTCACGGCCACGGACTGGTTCCGGTGGAACATCCACACCAACAACACCCTCTTGTGCTACATTCGAAGTGTTGGCCATTGCTTCGTGAGCTAATTTGCGTGCGTGCAAACCTTAGCTCTGATACCACTTGTCACGGGATGAGTACTTTGCGCAGCAACCCGTGCGGCACTTAGACAACTTTGCCGAATGTTGCTAAGTAAGCCTAGAGCTTCTCGAACTAGAGAAGAGAAAGAGAGAGCAATGGAGCCAAATAAGAAAACTTGTATTGCACAAAGAGAGATTACAATGCTTGAATTGCTTACAAAGCTTGTTGGATACAAATGCCTAATGCCATCCCATATTTATAGGGGAGGCTTGCCCCTAGAGATTCTAGAGAATTCTATCACTTTCCAGCTATGTACATGTGCTGGAATCACATGGAGAAGTCTAGAGTATTTACAGCTCATATGTGCTAGTTTTGTCTAGAATGTTCCGGAATTGGGCCAAGCTAGCACTCTTGGCCTTGTGTTGGCTCTCTAGCCCGAAATTGTGGGCAATTGGGCTAGTGAATTGGGCTGTCCGCAACACTATGCTTGTCAGGAAGTTGTGTGAAAGATCTAGATAATACAAAGTATGTACTCCTATATCCCACATCCAACTGGGAATCCTACCACGGATTTGGTTTATAGAAAGGTCCAACTGCTCTAACTGATGTTGAGTTCTCAAGATGTCTGGAAACTCACTTATATTGCAAGCCGATAAATCCAACCCCAGAAGATTAGGGAAAGACGAGTTGACTGTTAATTTGGTGCTAACTGATAAACTAATATTAGAAAGAATAAGATATTTAAGATTTTTGAGCTTTGCAAAATCGTAAAGCTCAACGCTGCCACTGAAATTGTTAAAAGAAAGATAGATCTCAGTCAAATTCAAAAGTTCAAATATTGAACTTGGAATCGACCCAGTCAGTTGATTCCGATACAGGCCTAAATAAGAAAGTCGGGTTAGGTTGGTAAATATATCCGGAATTTCACCAACAAAGATATTGTACCGAAGATCTAAATGATGAAGTTGCTGAAGATTTGAAAAAGATGATGGAATCTGGCCGGTAAAACTGTTATACGAAAGATCCAAGTAAGCAAGCTGTGTAGTATTGTTACCTAATGATGCAGGAATTTTACCAACAAAGTTATTGCCTTGAAGATCTAAATGAAGAAGCTGCTGAAGATTTGAAAAAGAAGATGATGGAATGTGACCACTAAAACTGTTATATGAGAGATCCAAATAAGCAAGTTGTGTAATATTGTTACCTAGTGAGGCAGGAATTGGCCCCATGAAATTGCTGAGAGAGAGGTTAAGGAGTGTCAAACTTGGAAATTGATCAGTAAAACCAGAAGAAATTTTAGAGAAATTGAAATCGTTGTAAGCCAGGCTGAGCTTTCGCAGGCGAGGAAGCAAGGAAAGGCTGCTGTTGGAAGGGATGTTGCCGTGAAGCCAACTGCAACTGAGGTCGAGGCCAATCACGTGACCCGTCGCCGAATCACATGTTACTCCATCCCAGGAGCAGCAATCAGCGTCCTCTTTCCAAGACATCATCTTTGGACGAGATTGTTGAAATATTTGTTGATATCCATCACAAAGGTAGGAAGAATCTTTTTGAAAAGAAAAGAGCTGCTTAAATTGGAGTAAAGCAGAACTTTGGTCGTGAGAGCAAAGTATTGCTGAACACTGAGAATAGAAGAGGAATAACAGGAGGCAAATCAAAAGTTGATAAGGCTGAGTGATATAACCCATTTTCTTTTTCTTTTTCTTTTTCTTTTCTGGATGATGAAATCACAAGAAGGGAGAGAGATATAATGACTATTATTTATAGAAGTTGAATATGGTGTGTAATTAATTAATAATATAATATAATATTTATTGACTTACAGCACCATGTCTTCTAGCTTTGGAATTTAGGTGGTAAGTGGAATCCTTTCAAGAGGGGGATCTTGACGACATGCTCGACGCGGAATGATATTAGTTATGTGTTCTATTATGCTGATGTGGAAGGCAGCTAAACTCGTAGTTAGTTAGTCAGTCAGTCATATACATTATGCACAAAGCACAATTGATTTTCCCTCCTCTGCTTTAATTCTGTTTCAGTTTGTTAAAAACGTTGTTGTTCGGCCCCTTCCACTTACTTCTTGATAATATGTGTAATCTTAATTAATTACGATTCATTTAAATTTACAGCATGCACGAAGTCTATTTCAGATTGTTAAGAAAGATGTTAGACCTTCCATTTCCATTAATTATGAGGAGGAATAATCTTAATTAATTATGATTCATTCTTCAAAAGGTGCTTTTTCCAGCAGTTTGTAAAATTTCAACACCCGTGAAACTCATGGGCAGGAAGGTAGTTTGTAATGTGAATTTAAGTATAATGTAAATTCATGAATTTAAGGAAGATACCAAGTCTTATTGTTCTTTTTTTAAGGAAGGTACCAAGTCTTTGTAATACTTTTAGAATTTGAGCACTGAGCCGTTTTTTGAACAATTTTGTAAAATTTCAAACAAGTACTTGCACATTTTCCACAGCCATGAAACTCATGGGAAGAGTTGCAATTCCAATTCCAATTCCAGATCAGAAATCTAGCTGGCTATTATCTTTTGGTCTAAAGAACACTGTCTACATTCTTCAAAAGGTGCATTTTTCCAGCAGTTTTGTGAAATTTCAAGCTACTACTTTTTACTTTTTCAACACCCGTGAAACTCATGGGAAGGGTCAAAAAAGTGGAATGCGCATTTTTTTACCATTTCGATATTACCATCGCACGTTTTTGTTGATGACAAATTGCCGAGATTATGAATTGAGCAGTACTGGCAGTTTGTCTTATTAGGATTGAATTTCTTATAGTTGTGTTCGGTTGAATTTCTTTTTTCTTTTTCTTTTTCTCTAATTCAATGCATGATTTTTGTCCCACAAAATACTTGTTTAATACATCATTTGAAATTATATAAGTAACATAGTTACTCCTTTAATGATGAATTCGGACAAGAATTTAAGGATAGTTAAAAGAAACAACATAACTAAATAATATATAATTTTTTAATAAAAACTTTTTCTATCACCACTTCTACTTGCACTGTTATAATTAAGCAGAGTCAAAATGATCATTTCCCATCAACGGGTGATAGCAGGAGCTGTGTCCAACAATTCCATGTTAAATTATTAAGCATGCTACTACCTACTAGAAGAAGCTGTGTCCAAAACAAATTAGAGTTTCAATATTATTACAAATTATAAGTAAATTACAATTCCAATTCCAAATCAGAAATCTGGCTGTTATCTTTATTCATACCCTTTACTTTGGTCTAAAGCAGACTGTAATTCTTTAAAAGGTTCATTTGCAGAAAACTGCTATTGATATGTTGTTTTCAGACAGTGTGTAAAATATCAAAGCAGTACTCTTACTTTTTCAACAGCCATGAAACAGATGGGAAAGGTCAAAAAGCGAAAAGTTAGAATTCCAATACCAAATCAAAAACATATTCTAGTTTTTTCCGCGAACCTCTCCAAAAGCAGATGCGTTTATACTAAAAGAAACCCAAACTCTCAGATATTTTAAGTCATCATATATGTATGTAACTGGTCAACTGTCTGAACTTAAGCTGAAAACTTATGCCAAGTTGCCTGCTCTTTCTTACCACTGAACTTAAAATAGAAAGGCATCTTTCCTTCAATCCCTTCCCCCTATAAGGCTCTAAAGTGATCTTTTCTCCTGGTCAATTGTATGAATTGCGGAGCAGTAATCTTAATTAATATTTCTTGCCAATTTTGTAAAACTCCAAACTTCTTTTCCACGGCTATGATAGTGAAACTCATGGGAAGGATCAGAAAAGTTGAAAGTTAGTGATCTAAGATACGTCCAAATTAAGAGGTATGTATAGAAAAACTGAACAAGTCTTTCTTTCTCAAAGTCATTAATTAGCATTTCAGTCAAGTCCACCTTATAAGTTAAGATAATTTTTTCTAGTCATTAATGAGCATTTCTTTCTTATTGAAGTCACAAGAACAGATATGGTCTGCCTTAGTGTTCCCTCTTTGTAATTATCTACTGTTTTGCTTGTCCAAATTATCATCCGCCGTAAGCACTAATCAGTTCAGTGATGATGTGGCGAGAATTTTGAAGTTGATGACATGGCCGAGTTTTGACGTGTTGACGTGGCACATACGGGGCCAATGTGAACATGGATCATCATCATATAGGATCGGTCGGTCAAAGGACAGATTTTGGAAAATCGATTTTCCTGCCGCAATATAATTGTCCTGATACGTGCGTGGCCCAAGATACACCGAATCAAAGTTGCCCTCACATTTTTTTCCTACAACAATATAATATTATTTCAAATCATTTTTTTCCCCTAAAAAATTTGATTAAGTTTACCACCAAAACATATGTTCTGTTATAGCAAGTTCTTATGAGCTATAGAAATAAATTAAAGCAAATTAAAATAAATTTCGGTACGAAGAGACTGAAATTCCTGAAGAGAAACACATCAGTAATTAAGGTAAATTTTCCTCCATCATGAACTGATTTACCTTGCATATGATTCTCGTTTTCCATTTCCCTATAGATGTTGATTATAATTATTATTTGAATTTAATCAGGATTCTGGTTTTTGTAAATCAATTGTCAGATAATGAACCATTAATAAGTTATCCTAATTTAAAAATATTTAGTAATAAAAAATGATTGTAACATCCATAGCCATTGAATTAGGATGATATTTTGTCCTTAAAACTTCCTGTCAGTTATTTTATGTGGATGGGCTTCACTTTCACCAAAACTTAAATAAGAGAAAAATGCCAACCACAGTGGACGATTACTTGAAATCATTTCTAGCAAAGCGACTGATCCAGGACTTCACCATACTTTTTGGAGTGGGAGTGAGGAGTGTGGATTTCTCCTACTCCAGTATTTATTTCAACAAATTAGTTCTGTATTAGGAATCTCACTCTGTGGGCTCCATTCATTTTTGGAGTGGGGAGTAGGAGTGGGACTCTCATGGGAAGAGGTGGGAGTGAAAATCTTTTCTACCCTTTTTAATTTAACTTAATTTTATATTTTATATTTAATAAAATAAAATATATTATATTATATTTATTTGAATAATATTATTATAGTTATTTTAAAAATAATAGTACTATATTTATTTAATATTAATAATTAATAATAATAAATAGTTTATTCTAAGAAAATATTATTTTTTACTACAAAATTTTTATTATATTATTATTTTATATAATAATAAATTTAATATAATTATATTAAATAAAATAAAATAATGTTTCATTTTATATTTACCCTCTTTTTATTAAATTTACTATAATTATATTTAATAAATATTTAAATAATATTATTATATTTAACTAAATAATAATTTGGTTTGATTCTAAGTCTAAATTACTTAAAAATAATATTATTATATTAATAGAGAATTAATAATATTACTATATACCATCTTTATTTGAAAATATAATATCATTATATTTATTTTAAAATATTAGTATTATATTTATTTAATATTAATAATTAATACTAATAAATAGTTTATTCTAATAAAATATTAATTTCATACTATGTTAATAGTAAAAATATTTCATTTATATTGCCCTTATCAATAATTTTTAATTTATATAATTAAAATTAAAATTAAAAAAAAATTGTGATGTTCATAATTAAGAGTATTAATAATTATTATAAATTTACAAATATAATAAAATAAATGTTTATTCATTAAATATATTTTTTATTAACTTTGTAATTTAAAATAATTCTCTAAATAAGAATAAAATTGTGATTTGAAACTATTTACTCTTAATCCAAGACAAAGTAAACACATAAATTGAATTTTGATCTCTATTTCATGCTTCAATTTTAATGTAAGTAAACAACCTACTCTCACTCCCACTTCACACTCCCAATCATAAGATTCCCACTCCAATCTAAAAAGTAAACGCTATCTAAACTTAGTGGACATATATATTTGGTTACCTTAGTCTCTCTGTTTCTCCTTAATTTGCTTTCACTTCTACTAATACGAACAAGCTTTGCTGCCATCACTGCTAAGGAAATGATAAAAATTTAGAATAAGGGATCCAGAAGCAGCATATTAGGAGATATGATAAGAGTTTTACTACAGAAAATACATAATTTAGCCCCTTTCATTGGTGACGCTAACAACATTTTTTTTGGGCGGGCTGAATTTCTTTTTCTTTTTTTCTAGTTCAATGTGAGAGAATTTTATCAATAAGAAATTAAAGATACAACAAATGAAAGGAGCCATAATGAGTCTTGTTCCTCAAAATATTTGTTTAGTACATCGTTTGAGATTATTTAGATAACACACTTATTTCTTAAATGATGAACTCGAATAAGAATTTGATGATAGCTGAAGAAGCGATATAACTAATTAATATAAATACTCTTATATAGGTTTCAATAAGGATAATTTTGTAATTAATGAAGAAACTCCTCCATTTTTTGGGTAGCTGTGAACTCAATTATATATATAGTTTAAAAGAATAATGTCTACCAATGAGTCTTCTATTGTCAATGTTAACTTCAGAATTAAAAAACTTCAACAATGTAGACACAATTGCAGCACCTTTTTCCCTGCTAGGATGCAAAATTTTCTCAGGCTAGCTCTAGATTAGAACTAACATTCCAGCCATGAGCTAACTTCTCAAGGCACAAACTTTATTATTTGATCCTAAAACTTGCAGGTTGGACAACAGTTTAGCAGTTACTTAATGCTTCTGTGCTTGTGCTCTAAATTTAATTTATTTCATAGTCTCTTGTTCTTTACTTTTTCTCCCTCCAAAATTTGGAAAAAAAATCCAATAAAAAATAAAAATTGAACTTTATCAAGGAAGAACTAAAAATTAAACAAGAATATGCAATTTATTGCCTCAATTATCGTAATAAGAATAAGTAATATTTAAAGACTAATTTACTAATAACTACTCATATTAGTCATTTTTTCTTTTCTATTTTTTTTCTATTATTGCTTCAGACTCTAGCAAATAACCAACGGTACCGGTGGAGATATCTTGGCAAAAAAAATTAACTGTTATAGGACCTGTCTCCTGCCCCCATACATTTTATTTCTTTTTGTTGATCCACAACAAACCTTTGAACTGGTACAAGTATTCAAGATTTTATTGGATTATGATGAATCATGAAACAATGAAATTTGGATGTACAAGGATTCGGGACTTATTAAAAGAGTCTGAAGTAGCGTTTGAATTTCTTATGAAAAATAAACATTGCAAAAATCGCATATATGGATCATAGCTGTCTGAAGGCGGTGAATGATTCTTGTATCGTTGCAAGCTTCCAATATTTCCAAATCCAACATACTGGCCCAAGACCAACAAATAAAAGTTGCCCACACCATTTCCTACATCAACATTATTATTTCTTCAAATCATTTTTTTCCCTTCTCACCTTCGTGGTTTGCTTCTCTTCGATCATTTTTACAAACCACCACGGCCTTCCAGTCGCAAATACCATGTAGTAAAGGGGGAATGCTAAGCCCAAGTAACCAAAAAAAAAAAAAAAATCAACAAGAAATTGAATGCTTTCGAAAAGTTAATACAACTTAAAGGTTGCAATTTTCGCACCCAGAAGACATTTTGAACATGCATGGTATAACTGAAATTCATCTGAAACGCGGGCGTTTTGATTCTTATTCACACCGACCCGACCCGTACCTGCAAGTACCAAACGCGGGCGTTTTGATTCTTCATCTGAAACTGAGATTTGACACGAACTGTTTCTTTAGTAGCACTTGTAGCACTGGCCATTATGGCCGTGGCCGTGCTATTCAAATGAAGCAAAGCTCGCGCCATTTTGGTTTCTCTCTGAAGAGTGAAGACTCACAATTTAACTGTTTTATCTTATCCAAATTATCATCAGTTATAACACCGGTTGAGTGATGACGTGGCGAGGGTGTTGAGGCTGGTGACGTGGATGAGTTTTCACATTTTGACGTGGCACATACATACTGGGCCATTTGAACAAGGATGATACAGGGTCAGAGATTTTGGACATACCATATTTCATTTATTTAAATCCATTTTCTTTTACACCCCATTCAATTATCTCATTGTGAGTTTAAAAGGGTAATATTACAATTTACACACCCAAATTCAACTTACAGAACTGAAGATGTACACCCAAATTAAGCCCACACCGTGTTCCAAATCGTTATTGACAATTAATTGAGTCAAGATTATTTTATGATGTACCCAAATGAAGCCCATTTCGCATATAGAGAAGGCCAATTGGCCGCACCGCCCGTACCTCTTTTTCTTTTAGTTAAAAAATTCAGTTATTTTAATAAAATTTTGTAAAATTTTAATTTTTTAATATATAAATTCAGTTATTTTTATTAAATTTTGCAAAATTATAAATTTTTAATAAAAATAAATTTTACAATTTTGCAAAATCTGAATTTAATAAAAATCAACTGAGCACCTCCATTTTAGATTTTTTTTTAAATTTAGGGGTATTTTTATAATTATAATTTTTTATTTTTCAATGTTTTTAAGATAAAATGGTCTTTTAATTTATTTAGGGGTAAAATTTTCATTTCGTTTAAATTATTTAACGTTGTTAGTGCAAAAGTGGCTAATTAATACAAATTTCGAAAGAAATGTGGTACAGAGAACGTGTTAGAATTTTGTGATGGTTGGATGAACATAAGACAAAAGAAATGTGGTGCAATGATAATTTCCCTTCTTAACAATAATAATAAATAATTTTTCTTAAGGGTTACATTTAATTGCTAATTTGTACTTATGTAAAGTTGTAAACCATAATTTGTAATAACATTAATGCTTACAAGTTTTAAATTAAAATATAACTATTAACATTTTATTAACACAACTATATTATCTAATTTTGCAAATGATAGATGGTTTGGTGGGTGCCAACCTAGTTGAGATGTACAGTCAATTGTAATGATGCATATGATATGTATTTTTATTTGAACTATTAATATTTCACTTGCACTTTAACTCCATTGAATGAAAATATAACTTTTATTTTATTTTAATTTTTTGTGTATAAATGGTGAAAAATATTTCGTTTGAAAATGAAGCTTATTTCTTCTAACTAATTTATGATTTCATAAATAAAATATTAAAGTTTTAAAATTTAGATTTGTCACTTTATAAAGTCATGATATTTATAATTTTATTTGTTAAAATCATGATATCATTTAATCATTTAATAAACATAAAACAATTAGATTTTTTTATTATTTGAAACTAAGATTTTTACAACCTTAATACTTTTACGACCTTCCATTTACTTCATAATTACTTTACTAAAAATTAGAATTTGTAATCTATATAATTATGGATTATATATGCTGAACTTGTAAGATTGATCAATTGAAGCTGTCATAAGTTATCTGGAAGAGAAGAGAACTTATCGATCAACAAAAATTTAATTTACCAACAATTACACAAATATTATGAGTTGATGACATAAAACATCAAATGTACTCTAAAATTTCCGCTAATTGATGAGTAGAAATCCTTGCATGGAATCATGGGCCGCATCGTACGCAGGGACTGCTGCTAAGTATGGCAATGCTATGAAAACCCCTCTAAATTTAATGGCCGTTTGGTTTCATTTTACGCATAATTATTTTTGTTTTTACAATATGAAAAATGTTGATATATGAAAAAGTGCAGATTTTTTCTTAATTAAATTTGGACGAGGGTGATTTCTTCCTTTTGAAATACCGATAAGTATATTACAATAAAAGATCTATGAAAATTCTTTAAATTAAATTTATCATGACACATCTCAATTTCAACCATCGGATGTCAACCCTTTACAAGCCCATTGGCAGATGTGTGGGATTTCATTTAGTACGTTTTTCCAAGAAGAGCTATTAATTAAGCTCTTGAACTTTTAAATTGATATCACTGTGCCCATTGACAAAGAAGGTTTTCTGCTCACAAACTTTGAGATAGTACGTTCTAAGCCCAAATTTGAAGTGCGTGGCCCAAGATAAGAAAAAACCAAAGTTACCCCCGCACAATTTCCCGCAACATTATTTACTTCAAATCATTTAACCATCAAAACATACGTCCGTGATTACATGTTCTAATGAAATGGAAATAAATGTAAAAACAATTTCATGAAATGAAAATATAAGTAAAAACAATTTCAGTACCTAGAGGATTATTTGACTTTCACTGCCCGCTTCCAGGTGTTTATTATTCCTGAAGAAAACAACCATATCAATAATTCAGTTAAAATTTTCTTTCTGACACATTATCCTCATGTTGTTTCTCACTATAGATGTTGATAATAAACATAATAAGAAATTAATTAGGATTGTGGTTTTTGTAAGTCAACTGTTAGATTACGATAATATCAGCATGCCAACTACTCAAAGAACATCTTATAATTCCAAAAGACAAACTAATAATTACTCACCTGGGTTTTTAGAGATGCACCTACAAACCTCTTCTACTTGCTCTGCCTCGTCTGATCACCCTTCTCAGCTTCCTGGATTACTTCCTTTCGATCATTCTTACAAACCATTGTGGCCTTCCAGTCACAAATGCCATGTATCCGATGGACAAGCCGATCACCACTCCAGATGCATAACCCATCTTAGCAAGCTTCCAATCAAACCAGCTTGAAGCATCGTCTCCTTCGATAAATCCTGTTGGTGTTGTTGGCTCTGGTGCCTCATCAATGCTGCAGCTTTTTGATAATGGGAATCCACACAACCCCGAGTTACCAGAATATGAATCATTTCCAAATGTATTAAACTGGGGTCCTCCTGGTATGGGTCCCTCGAGCTGGTTGTTCGAAAGATTCAACACCGAAAGATAATTGAGACTCGCCAGTTGTGTTGGGATACGTCCAGCAAGCTTGTTTGAAGAGAGGTCTAGAGACTCAAGCTCTGTCAGATTTCTCAGCGACGATGGAATACCACCTGTCAGGTTGTTGTGAGAAATGTTGAGACTTTTGAGTGAATTAAGCTTTCCCAACACTTCAGATATTCCCCCTTGAAATCTGTTGCTCGACAAATCAATAGTCGCAAAAATGGTTAAAATCCTCTCCATTTGTATGTCATTGCCTTTCATAGTCAGAGATATTGATTCATAGTAAGAATAATTCGACGCCCTCATATAATTGACTTCAGTACTATTGTCATCCCCGTGCATCATGGCTTTAAAACCATTCAGATACCATATCGGAAAAACACCGGTGAATCGATTGTAAGAGAGATCAATTATTCGCAACTTGGGGAAAGGAACTCTTGTTTTGGTATCACCAATGGGACCACGAAATCTATTAGAACGCAATGTAAGTACTTGCAATTCGGGAAGAACATCTAACCAGTGGGGAAAGGTATCATTAATCTGATTGTTCCCAACATCTATAACTTCCAAATGTCGACAATGAACCAAAGATGGAGTCAATGGTCCTTCCAACCGATTGCCATTAAGGTTAAGACTTACCAAAACACAACTTTTTGCAAATGTTTGAGGGAGGCTGCCACTAAACTTGTTCATTCTCAGATCTAAGATTTCAAGTGTTGAGTTTCCAAGACATTCCGGAATTGGGCCGCTCAAGCTGTTATTCCCAACATTAAGAACTGACAAACGCGTTGACTTTCCAAGATATTTTGGAATTGGGCCGCTCAAGTTGTTATTCCCAACATCAAGAAATGACAAACGTGTTGAGTTTCCAAGACATTCTGGAATTGGCCCACTCAAGTTGTTATTCCCAACATCAAGAAGTTGCAATTTGACACAGTTAATCAAGGATGGTGGTAACGGTCCCTCCAAGTGATTGCCACTCAGCCGAAGATAAGTCAAGTTGCAGCCCTTTGCATATGCCTGTGGGATGCTACCTTGGAAGTTGTTCATTCCGAGATTTAAACTTTTAAGTGTAGAGTTTCCAAGACACTGTGGAATTTGTCCACTCAAGCTATTGTTGGATAAGGAAAGATATTCAATGGAATTCAAATTACAGAATGATGAAGGAATCTCTCCAGTCAAATTATTGTTGGAAATTGAAAGCTGCACCATGTGAGGCGGTAGATCTGGAAGTGATCCTTGAAGTAGGTTCAAATCAAGGGCAAGATATTGGAGATTTTTCCACGGAAGATGGTCTATGCCTGTCAGAAAGTTTTGTGAAAGATCTAGTTCAATCAAAGTATGTACTCCTATTTCCCACATCCAACTGGGAATCCTACCACGGATTTGGTTTTTAGAAAGGTCCAACCACTCTAACTGATGTTGAGTTCTCAAGATGTCTGGAAACTCACTTATATTGCAAGCCGGTAAATACAACCCCAGAAGATTAGGGAAAGACGAGTTGACTGTTAATTTGGTGCTAACTGATAAACGAATATTAGAAAGAGAAAGAACTTTAAGTTTTTTGAGCTTTGCAAAATCGTAAAGCTCAACTCTGCCAATGAAATTGTTAAAAGAAAGATAGATCTCAGTCAAATTCAAAAGTTCAAAGATTGAACTTGGACTCGAGCCTATCAGTTCATTATATGCCAAGCCTAAAAAAGAAAGTTGGGTTAGGTTGGTAAACATATCCGGAATTTTACCAAAAAATTTATTGTCCTGAAGATCTAAATGACGAAGTTGCTGAAGATTTGAAAAAGATGATGGAACCTGGCCGGTAAAACTGTTAAGTGAGAGATCCAAATAAGTAAGCTGTGTAATATTGTTACCTAATGACACAAGAATTTCACCAGCAAAGTTATTGTACCAAAGATCTAAACGAAGAAGCTGCTGAAGATTTGAAAAAGATGATGGAATGTGACCACTAAAACTGTTATGCGAGAGATCCAAGTAAGTAAGTTGTGTAATATTGTTACCTAGTGAGGCAGGAATTGACCCCATGAAATTGCTGGAAGAGAGGTTAAGGAGTGTCAAACTTGGAAATTGATCAGTAAAACCAGAAGAAATTTTAGAGAAATTGAAATCGTTGTAAGCCAGGTTGAGCTTTCGCAGGCGAGGAAGCAAGGAAAGGGTACTGTTGGAAGGGATGTTGCCGTGAAGCCAACTGCAACTGAGGTCGAGGCCAATCACGTGACCCGTCGCCGAATCACATGTTACTCCATCCCAGGAGCAGCAATCAGCGTCCTCTTTCCAAGACAACATCTTTGGACGAGATTGTTGAAATATATGTTGATATCCATCACAACCGAATGAAGAATCTTTTTGAAAGGAAAAGAGCTGCTTAAATTGGAGTAAAGCAGAACTTTGGTCGTGAGAGCAAAGTATTGCTGAACACTGAGAATACAAGAGGAACAATTGTAGGCAAATCAAAAGTTGATAAGGCTGAGTGATATAACCCATTTTCTTTTTCTTTTTCTTTTTCTTTTGCTGGATGATGAAATCACAAGAAGAGAGAGAGATATAATGACTATTATTTATAGAAGTTGAATATGGTGTGTAATTAATTAATAATATAATATAATATTTATTGACTTACAGCACCAAGTCTTCTTGCTTTGGAATTTAGGTGGTAAGTGGAATCCTTTCAAGACGAGCTCGACGCGGAATGATGTTAGTTATGTGTTAAATATGCTGATGTGGCAGCCAGCTAAACTCGTAGTTAGTAAGTCATATACATTATGCAGAAAGCGCAATTGATTTCCCCTCCTCTGCTTTAATTCTGTTTCAGTTTGTTAAAAACGTTGTTGTTCGGCCTTCCATTTACTTGTTGATACTTGATAATATGTGTAATCTACTTGTTAAGAAAGATGAGGAGGAATAATCTTAATTAATCTACTGAGCCGTTCGTTTTTTGAACAATTTGTAAAATTTCAAACAAGTACTTGCACATTTTCCACAGCCGTGAAACTCATGGGAAGAGTTGCAATTCCAATTCCAGATCAGAAATCTAGCTGGCTATTATCTTTTGGTCTAAAGAACACTGTCTGCATTCTTCAAAAGGTGCATTTTTCAACACCCGTGAAACTCATGGGAAGGGTCAAAAAAGTGGAATGTGCATAATGTGTTCGGTTGCCAACATTATGTTCGGTTGAATTGAGCATGACAAACTGCTCAGTTTTTTAGCTGCTCAATTTTTAGCTGCCCATGACAAATTGCCAACATTATGAATTGAGCAGTACTGGTAGTTTGTCTTATTAGGATTGAATTTCTTATAGTTGTGTTCGGTTGAATTTCTTTTTCTTTTTCTCTAATTCAATGCATGATTTTTGTCCCACAAAATACTTGTTTAATACATCATTTGAAATTATATAAGTAACATATTTACTCCTTTAATGATGAATTCGGACAAGAATTTAAGGATAGTTAAAAGAAACAACATAACTAAATAATATATAATTTTTTAATAAAAACTTTTTCTATCACCACTTCTACTTGCACTGTTATAATTAAGCAGAGTCAAAATGATCATTTCCCATCAACCGGTGATAGCAGGAGCTGTGTCCAACAATTCCATGTTAAATTATTAAGCATGCTACTACCTACTAGAAGAAGCTGTGTCCAAAACAAATTAGAGTTTCAATATTATTACAAATTATAAGTAAATTACAATTCCAATTCCAAATCAGAAATCTGGCTGTTATCTTTATTCATACCCTTTACTTTGGTCTAAAGCAGACTGTAATTCTTCAAAAGGTTCATTTGCAGAAAACTGCTATTGGTATGTTGTTTTCAGACAGTGTGTAAAATATCAAACTGCTATTGGTACGAACCTCTCCAAAAGCAGATGCGTTTATACCAAAAGAAACCCGAACTCTCAGATATTTTAAGTCATCATATATGTATGTAACTGGTCAACTGTATGAACTTAAGCTGAAAACTTATGCCAAGTTGCCTGCTCTTTCTTACCACCGAACTTAAAAAAGAAAGACATCTTTCCTTCAATCCCTTCCCCCTGTAAGGCTCTAAAGTGATCTTTTCTCCTGGTCAATTGTATGAATTGCGGAGCTGTAATCCTAATTAATATTTCTTGCCAATTTTGTAAAACTCCAAACTTCTTTTCCACGGCTATGATAGTGAAACTCATGGGAACATTGGGAAGGATCAGAAAAGTTGAAAGTTACTGATGTAACTTTTCGCTTTGGATCTTTGTTTGAAATTGAGCTCTGTTCTGATTTTTATTTTTTTGGTAATGACGTGTATAGTACTGGGCCATTGCTTTATAATTATGGACCTACTTTTGTTTCAGATAAAATTCATTTACTTGGTACAAATAGGCGAGGCTCGCGCCATTTTGGTCTGCCTTTAGTGTTCCCTCTTTGTAATTATCTGCTGTTTTGCTTGTCCAAATCATCATCCACCGTAATCACTAATCAGTTCAGTGATGATGTGGCGAGAATTTTGAAGTTGATGACATGGCCGAGTTTTGACGTGTTGACGTGGCACATACGGGGCCAATGTGAACATGGATCACCATCATATAGGATCGGTCGGTCAAAAGGACAGATTTTGGAAAATCTATTTTCCTGCAGCAATATAATTTTCCTGATACGTACGTGGCCCACGATACACCAAATCAAAGTTGCCCTCACATTTTTTTCCTGCAACAATATAATATTATTTCAAATCATTTTTTTCCCCTAAAAAATTTGATTAAGTTTACCACCAAAACATATGTTCTGTTATAGCAAGTTCTAATGAGCTATAGCAATAAATTAAAGCAAATTAAAATAAATTTCGGTACGAAGAGACTGAAATTCCTGAAGAGAAACACATCAGTAATTAAGATAAATTTTCCTCCATCATGAACTGATTTTCCTTGCATATGATTCTCGTTTTCCATTTCCCTATAGATATTGATTATAATTATTATTTGAATTTAATCAGGATTCTGATTTTGTAAATCAATTGTCAGATAATGAACCATTAATACGTTATCCTAATTTAAAAATATTTAGTAATAAAAAATGATTGTAACATCCCTAGCCATTGAATTAGGCTGATATTTTGTCCTTAAAACTTCCTGTCAGTTATTTTATGTGGATGGGCTTCACTTTCACCAAAACTTAAATAAGAGAAAAATGCCTACCACAGTGGGCGATTACTTGAAATCATTTCAGCAAAGCAACTGATCCAGGACTTCACCATATTTTTTGGAGTAGGAGTGAGGAGCGTGGATTCCTCTCACTCCAGTATTTACTTCAACAAATTAGTTTTGAATTGAGAATCTTACTCCGTGAGCCCCACTCATTTTTGGAGTGGGGAGTGGGAGTGGCACTCCCATGGGGAGAGGTAGGAGTGGGAATTTTTTCTATCATTTTTAATTTAATTTAATTTAACTTAATTTAATGTTTTATATTTAATAAAATATATTATATTATATTTATTTGAATAATATTATTATATTTATTTTAAAAATAATAGTACTATCTTTATTTGATATTAATAATTAATAATAATAATAAATAGTTTATTCTAAGAAAATATTAATTTTGCACTAAATAATATTATATTATTATTTTATATAATAATAAATTTAATATAATTATATTAAATAAAATAAAATAATGTTTCATTTTATATTTACCCTCTTTTTATTAAATTTACTATAATTATATTTAATAAATATTTAAATAATATTATTATATTTAACTAAATAATAATTTGGTTTGATTCTAAGTCTAAATTACTTAAAAATAAAATTATTATATTAATAGAGAATTAATAATATTACTATATACCATCTTTATTTGAAAATATAATATCATTATATTTATTTAAAATATTAGTATTATATTTATTTAATATTAATAATTAATACTGATAAATAGTTTATTCTAATAAAATATTAATTTCATACTATGTTAATAGTAAAAATATTTCCTTTATATTGCCCTTATCAATAATTTTTAATTTATATAATTAAAATTAAAATTAATAAAAAATTGTGATGTTCATAATTAAGAATATTAATAATTTTTATAAATTTACAAATATAATAAAATAAATGTTTATTCATTAAATATATTTTTTATTAACTTTGTAATTAAAAACTATAATTCTCTAAATAAGAATAAAATTATAATTTGAAACTATTTACTCCCAATCCAAGACAAAGTAAACACATAAATTAAATTTTGATCTCTATTTCATACTTCTATTTTGGTGTAAGTAAACAACATACTCCCACTCTTACTTTACACTCTCAATTCTGGGATTCCCACTCATCAGGATTCTCACTCCAATCCAAAAAGTAAACGGTACCTAAACTTAGTGGACATATATATTTGGTTACCTTAGTCTCTCTGTCTCTCCTTAGTTTGCTTTCACTTCTACTAATACGAACAAGCTCTGCTGCCATCACTGCCATGGAAATGATAAAAATTTAGAATAAGGGATCCAGAAGCAGTATATTAGGAGATATGATAAGAGTTTCACTACAGCAAATACATAATTTTGCCCCTTTCATTGATGACGCTAACAACATTTTTTTTTTTGGGCGGGCTGAATTTCTTTTTCTTTTTTTCTAATTCAATGTGAGAGAATTTTATCAATAAGAAATTAAAGATACAACAAATGAAAGGAGCCATAATGAGTCTTGTTCATCAAAATATTTGTTTAGTACATCGTTTGAGATTATTTAGATAACACACCTATTCCTTAAATGAAGAACTCGAATAAGAATTTGATGATAGCTGAAGAAACGATATAACTAATTAATATAAATACTCTTATATGGGTTTCAATAAGGATAATTTTGTAATTAATGAAGAAACTCCCCCATTTTTTGGGTAGCTGTGAACTCTATTATATATATAGTTTAAAAGAATAATGTCTAGTATTGTCTACCAATGAGTCTTCTATTGTCAATGTTAACTTCAGAATTAAGAAAACTTCAACAATGCAGACACAATTGCAGCACCTTTTTCCCTGCTAGGATGCAAAATTTTCTCAGGCTAGCTCTAGATTAGAACTAACATTCCAGCCATGAGCGAACTTCTCAAGGCACAAACTTTATTATTTGATCCTAAAACTTGCAGGTTGGACAACAGTTTAGCAGTTACTTAATGCTTCTGTGCTTGTGCTCTAAATTTAATTTATTTAATAGTCTCTTGTTCTTTCTTTTTCTCCCTCCAAAATTTGGAAAAAAATCCAATAAAAAATAAAAATTGAACTTTATCAAGGAAGAACTAAAAATTAAACAAGAATATGCAATTTATTGCCTCAATTATCGTAATAAGAATAAGTAATATTTAAAGACTAATTTACTAATAACTACTCATATTAGTCATTTTTTCTTTTCTATTTTTTTTCTATTATTGCTTCAGACTCTAGCAAATAACCAACGGTACCGGTGGAGATATCTTGGCAAAAAAAATTAACTGTTATAGGACCTGTCTCCTGCCCCCATACATTTTATTTCTTTTTGTTGATCCACAACAAACCTTTGAACTGGTACAAGTATTCAAGATTTTATTGGATTATGATGAATCATGAAACAATGAAATTTGGATGTACAAGGATTCGGGACTTATTAAAAGAGTCTGAAGTAGCGTTTGAATTTCTTATGAAAAATAAACATTGCAAAAATCGCATATATGGATCATAGCTGTCTGAAGGCGGTGAATGATTCTTGTATCGTTGCAAGCTTCCAATATTTCCAAATCCAACATACTGGCCCAAGACCAACAAATAAAAGCTGCCCACACCATTTCCTACATCAACATTATTATTTCTTCAAATCATTTTTTTCCTCAAGAGTTTTGATCAAGTTTACCAACAAAAATAAGTCCTAGCATATTAATATGGATTGGAAAATAAAGCAAAGAAAATTGTTGTACCTGCAGGATTATATGACCTCCACTGCTTCGATTCCGTGAGTGTAATAAAATTCCTGAACAAAAAACACATCAAATTAATATACTGTTCAAATACTAGTTCAGATAGTGAAAAATACCATCATGCGGTCTACTTAAAGACAGACTAATATCCCGGAACAGATAGTGAAGACGTACTGATTTCATCTTCTTGCTCTGCCTTGTCTGTTCACCCTTCTCACCTTCGTGGTTTGCTTCTCTTCGATCATTTTTACAAACCACCACGGCCTTCCAGTCGCAAATACCATGTATGCAATGGACAAGCCAATTACCAATCCAGATGCATAACCCATCTTAGCAAACTTCCAATCAAACCAACTTGAAGAATCATCTCCTTCATGGAAACTTGTTGGTGATGATGGCTGAACCGGTGCCTCATCCATGTCGCAGATTTCTGACCATGGGAATCCGCACAAGCCCGGGTTGCAAGCATAGGAATCGTTTTGAAATGTATGGAATTGGGTTCCTCGAGGTACAGGTCCCTCAAGCTGGTTGTATGAAAGATTTAGCACCGAAAGAGATTTCAGACTCGCCATTTGCATTGGAATCTGCCCAACAAGCTTGTTTGAAGATAGGTCTAAAGATTCAAGCTCTGTCAGATTTGCTAATGATGATGGAATGCCACCTGTCAAGTTGTTGTGAGAAATGTTAAGACCTTTGAGCGAATTAAGCTTTCCCACGATTGCTGGAATTCCTCCTTGAAATCGATTACTCGAAAAATCAATCGTCGTGAAAATAGTTAGAACCCTCTCCAGTTGTAGGTCAATTCCTTTCATAGTCAAAATTATTGATTCATAGCAGGCATAGTAGGAGGAATTTAGCAAACTCAAATATTTCTCTTCAACAGTAACACTATTATTCTCCCCATGAATCATGGCTCTAAAATTATTAAGATACCGAGTTGGCAATGCACCAGTGAGTTGATTGTGAGAGAGATCAAGTATTCGCAACTTAGAGAAGGGAGCTCTTGTTTTCGTATTACCAATGGGACCCCAAAATTGGTTAGGTCGCAATATAAGCACTCGCAATTCAGGAAGAATTTCTAACCAATAAGGAAATGTGTCATTAATATGGTTATTCCCAATATCAAGAACTTGCAAATACCGACAGTTAATCAAAGATGGAGACAATGGGCCTTCCAATTGATTACCGTTAAGATTAAGACTTCTCAAATCACAACTCTTTGCAAACATTTGAGGGATGCTACCGTTGAATCTGTTCATTCTCATATCAAAGACCTTAAGTGCTGAGTTTCCAAAACATTGTGGAATTTCTCCACTCAAGTTGTTATTCCCAACATCAATAACTTGCAAACTGAAACAATTAATCAAAGATGGTGGCAATGGCCCCGCCCGTTTATTGCCATTCAGCTTAAGAAAAGTCAAATTGCAGTCTTTTGCATATGTTTGTGGGATGATACCTTGGAAGTTGCTCATTCGAAGATCCAAAAACTTCACGGTAGAGTTGACAAGACACTGCGGAATTTGTCCACTGAAGCTATTGTTGGACATTTCAAGATATTGAATAGAACTCAAATTACAAAATGATGAAGGAATCTCTCCAGTTAAATAATTATTGGAAATCGAAAAGATTGTCATGAGAGGTGGTAGATCCAGCAGTCTTCCTCGAAGTAAGTTCCAATCAAGGTAAAGATTTTTTAGATTTTTCCATGGAAGACGTTTTATGCTTCTCAGGAAGTTGTGAAAGATCTAGGTAACTTAAGAGTATGTATTCCTACCTCCCACATCCAACTAGGAACCCTACCATGGATTTGGTTTTCAGAAAGGTCCAACCACTCTAATTGAAGTTGAGTTTTCAAGATGACTGGAAACTTGCTTATCTTACAAGCGGATAAACCCAATCTAGAAAGATTAAGGAAAGAAGAGCTGACAGTTAATTTTGTACTCACTGATAAACTATTATTAGAGAGAACAAGCCATTTAAGATTTTTGAGCTTTGCAAAATCGTAAAGTTCAACTGTACCACTTAACTTATTTGAAGAAAGATCAAGACGAGTCAAATTCACAAGTTCGTATACTGAACTTGGAACCGAGCCAGATAGTTGGTTATGACTGAAATCAACTTGCTTCAGTGATAGAGAAAAGATTCGAGATGGAATTGTCCCCTTAAGAGAGTTAAAATACAAATAGACTATAGCTAAATTTGCAAGCTCACCCACTGAGGAAGTAATTCGGCCAGTCAGTTGATTCCCCCCAAAGTTTAAATAAGAAAGTTTGGATTGGTTGGTAAACATATTCGGCATTTCACCAATAAAACTGTTATTTGAAAGATTCAAACAAACAAGTTGGGTAAGGTTACCTAGCGATGGAGGAATTGACCCCGTGAAATTGCTGGAAGAGAGGTTAAGGAGTGTCAAGCTCCGGAGTTGACTAAAGCCAGAAGAAATCTTAGAGTAATTGAAATCATTGGAACCCAGGTTGAGCTTTTGCAGGCGAGGAAGAAAGAAAAGGCTACTGTTGGAAGAGATGCTGCCGTGAAGCCAACTGCAACTGAGGTCCAGGCCAATCACCTGACCCGTCACCATATTACATGTCACTCGATCCCAGCTGGAGCAGCAATCAGCATCCTCTTTCCAATACTCCATCTTTGGATAAGATTGTTGGTATCCATCACATTGCGAAGAAGATGTTTTTTCAAAGGAAAAGAGTTGCTTAAATTGGAGTAATGCTGAACTTTGTTCTTGAGAGCAAAGCTTTGCAGAACACTGAAAAAACAAGAGCGATAACTGGAGGCAGATGACAAGTTGATAAGGCTGAGTTAAATAACCCATTTTTTTCTTTGTTCTTTTCTTAGCTCTTCATGAAATCACAATAACTGAGATATGCATGATTATATATAGAAGAGAAATGGTGTGCAAGTATGAAATGAAATTAAGGGAGGGAGTCTAACTATCCATTATTATACTTTTAGACTCGGTGCACCAAGTAAAATTGAGTGCATTAGTCGTGGCCAATTTTACAAAATTTCAAACTATTCCAACTCGTTTTCCACAGCTATGAATTAATTAAACTCATTGGAAGGATCAAAAAGTTGAATGTTACAGATGTAAGGATGTTGCTCAAACTCCAAACAGGGATAGAACAATTCTTTCTTCCTGATAATCATTAATTAATGAGCACTTACATGGTGCAAAAGCTTTTTCTATCAATTCTACTGGCACTGTTGTAATCGAGCGGTCAATATCGTTTATCTTTTTGACCATTCCCTTTCTCAGCGTCTTTTACCCGTAAAGAATGTGAATGACTAAAAAGATAATCAATATAATATTGAGCATTTTCCACAAACCCAGTCCATAAGGCATCAGCAGCATGCCGAAGCTGTGTCCAACAATTCCATGTTTAATTATTAAGCATGCTATCTAGAAGAAGCTGTGTCCAAATTGGAAATATTAATATTATTACTGTATGTTTTATTACTAAATATAATTAATCTGCATGTTCTAAAAGAATCTGGCCACTAGAATTTAAACTGAGTAAACAACAATGCAGTTCCATATCGAGCACTGTATATCAAATTAACACAAAAACAAGTCACATAATTAACTACTTGAAACCTTTTCTTGCATTTTCTCGGAAACGTAGAATAAAGAAATGGGTACTAATGTTTTCACCTATTTCGAGAGGCCAACTATAATTTTGAAGGAGCTGAGCAGTGGCGGCACTGAAACGCTGGTGTTTTGGTTCTTTGTTTGAAATTGAGCTCTGTTACATTTCTCTGAAGACTCGAAATTCAATCATTCAATGGCTTTAATTTCTTATCCGATTATTTTCAGTTTATAATTGAGTGATGGCGTGGCGCGGGGGTGAGTCCGGTGAAATGGACAAGTTTCTATCAATGACCAGTATATTGCTGGCCCATTGCTTGTAGCTAAGAGTCGGATTGATAATGTTATAATTTTTAAATAATTGACGTTAGTTGTAATATAAAAATAATTAATTATAATAAGTTAAATATTTAATAAAATTTAGTTTTGAAAGTGTTGTAAGTTTTAAAAACGGTCATACATATTTAGTAATCTTACTTTTAAAATACTATGAGAATGCAAATGACTTAAATAGATATAAATCTATCAAATTTATTTACACATGCATTTATAAATATGTATATATAATAATATTTCATGTGTATATATAATAATTGATAACTAAAATAAATATTTTTTTATTTTATTAAATGTATTTCTTTTGTTATTCTAATATGTTGTTAATAATAATCTCTTTAAATGTAATGATTTTATTTCTTAATTAAATAAGGATAATTTTAGACTTTTATAACATACATTGGGATATATATGGAATTGCATTAAGCATGAAACTAAATCTCAAAATCAAATTTTGAAAAAATATATTTTCCCTACTTTTTCAAAATCTGTTGTAGAATAGGGTGATTTTGTCCAAAGTAATTTTAAGAAAAATTTACCAAATACTAAAATTAATTCTTAACTGTTTAAAATTATTTTTAAATCTTTGAAAAGCAATCTTAAATGAGCCCTTACTTAGTACAAAGAAGCATAGAAAAGGCGAAATCCAAATTATCATGGCTGACATGGTGAGAGTGTTAAGCTAGCGACGTGGCTGAGTTTTGACATAGCATCTCATGTTGAAGAAGACGATAGGATGACCTTCAATGAGTTTCACTGATTTAAAATGTAGGATTTTGCACATCCCACAGTGAAACCCCCGGTGGTCCCTACTACTTCGCCACATGACATAGCATCTCATGTAAGTTTTTCTCATGAGTCAAGACTCAAGCGGATCAAGATTTTGGAACTACGTTATTTCAATTATTCAAATCCATTTTCTTTTTACACTCAGTCAATTTTTATTTTGGAAATAAATAAAATATATAATCTCACTGTCATTTTTTAATAAGAATAACGATAGCTATCTCAGTATTTAAATCGCAATTAATGTGACATTTATATATTATATTAGATGATATAATATTAATACTAATAATGAAATTTATCATTTAATAAATAAGAAATACATATAATTTAATACGAATTGGAATCCAAATGTTAGTTCCTAGCGTTATTGTTTTAATATAAATCATATAAACTAGTTACTTGGATTATCTATAACGCATTCATCAAAGTAGCTAATATTTAGTTAGAGTGAACATTTACTCACAAACTCCTGGACGAATTGGGCTACCAATTCAAACCTTAAAATATTTGAGAAAGTGTAAACAAAATTTCTGAATACTATATGTTTTATTAACAAAAAGCTTTTTAACCATGATATATGACATCTTTTCGTACTAATAATTTGCGAAACTCTAGTCCATGAACAAAGATTCGGGACTTCATCAGTAAAATACAAGATACTAAAGTATTAAAGCACACAAAAGCACGCAACAACGGTAGTAACACATGGGTTTTTTTTTTTTTTAAGTACACGAAAATAACATCAAATGCGATTTTGAATCTTGAAACAGTAGAATTTAGAAAAAGTCTTATGGATATTTGGGTCGAAGGCAATGAATGTTGTTCTTCAAGTGACAAGCTGTGAAATAGTATTTTGATCTACGCCCAAACCTAAAATACATATGAGGTCCAAATCAAAGTTATCCTCACACCATTTCCTGCAACAATACAAAATTATTTCAAATCATTTTTCTCCTCAAAAACTTGACCGAGTTTACCATCAAAACATATGTATGTGATAACAAGTTCTTATAAAAGGGAAATAACTTAAAGCCCAAAACAAAAAGGGTACCATGAGACTAAAATTCCTGAGGAGAAAAATCACATCAATAATTAAGGTAAATTTCCTCCTTTTCTTTTTCCTATAAATGTTGATTATAAATATAAATATATAATTCGAATTCAATCAATATTTTGGCTTTCGTAAATCAATTTATTAGAATATGAAAAATATGCACCACCATGGTATCTACTCGAAGATTCCTAAGGTGCTGGAAATTAAGTGAATTGAAATGCGATATTCAGTCCAGAAACCTTGAAATTTGTCAATAGTCTCATGGGTAACAGGGAGAATGACAATGAATGTTGTTCATCCTGTGCAGGCTTCCAAGTACGCCCAAATTCAACATTTAATAGCCCAGAGATGCACTAAATCAAAGTGATCAGCCCACGCCATTTCCCACATCAATAATTTTTCGAATCATTTTTAAACCAATAAAATATAAGTGGTGAAACATTCTAAAGATATGGAAATAAAGCAAGGCAAGTTTGGCAGCTAGGGATGTCAATTAGATCGCTCAATAATCGATATCTATAATATCTATTTAATTAGATTAGATAATATTCATCTAAAATTTTTTGAATCTTAAAATAAATATTTTAAAATTATATTCAGATAGATATGGATAATTATTTTTATCCAATGAATATCTATTTAATCCAACATAATTTTAAAAAAATTTAATTTTATAAAATTAAAAATAAAAAATGTAATAAACAAACAATTCTAAAAAGATTAACGTACCAATCTTCAAAAGCCTTTACATTCGGAAGTTCAATCTCAGCACGTGAAAAAGGATGCACAAGAGTTAAGCTCAAATCTCGAGCCATGCTTAGAAGCCAACCTTTTGAAGACAGGCATCTCTTATTGTCATCTGCTACCGCTGCTTCTGGTAAGCAAAATTGACGAGTCATTGCATTTGACGGATTGAAAAAACGGCGCCGATTGCCGTCGCCGTCGTCGTGTGGTGGGAGTAAAAGGAGAGGCATCTGATCAGACTTGTATCTAAAATTCTTGATATTTGTCGCTGATCGCCAAGAAGTGCAAACCCAACGAAAGGCCACAAAGTCTCGGTAGAATTTTATCCGCTCAGCGATTTCGACTACAAGGTCTTGGTCAAGTTCTGACCATTGATGGATGGTAAGATCTCTTTTGGAGGTATGAGAAGAAAAATTAGGGAACAGAGGATGGCCAATTTAGATTTTCGGTTTTCGCTGCTGTTCTGTACATCATGTTCGTGTTGTGTTCGATAATTTGCTTCACTGAAGTGAAGTGACGAAGGCTCATGCGATAATTTCGCTGCAATTGTTTTTTCAAATTTTTTAAAATAATTTTAATTAGCTTTTAAAATTAATGATTTTAGGAAATAAAAAATAAAAAAGATACATCATTAATTAACTTTTACTTTATTATTATGTTATATTTTTTTTTAAAATTTAGAAATATAAATTTAATATCCATGGACATCTATGGATATCTATATTTGTGCGGATAAAATCCATATCCATATCCAACTGGATATTGCTCACTCCTGGATAGATTCCTTCAGAAGTTATGGCTGGAATGTTTGTAACTATTGCTTTAACCTTGGAAGAACTTTGCAGGCTGAGAGTTGCTGGTATCGTCACAAACATCAATGTATGCTGTCTGTTAGGAGGCACAAAAAGAACACCATGAGATGACATCTCGGTTACACAGTAAAGCTGTATACATGCTTGAATCATCACATCTGCAGAAGCAAAGTGACAGCATTTCAGCTATAGACTAAAACATCATTAAAATTTTGTCAATAGCGAAATATAAGGTCCTGAAAAAAATTCCTTTACTTTGACCCTAGAAGAAAAAGAATTACTAATGTGGAGCAACAGAAGATACATCTAACATTACCAAACAGAAGAAAGAATCAAAGAAACATAGCAAAGCTTGAAAAATTTCCCTCCTTTATTTCTTGCATTTTTTCGGAAACCAAACAGAAGAAAGAAAAGGGTATATATATAAATTGAGCTTGTAGAGAGCAACAGCAGTGGATCCACCGACCCGACGCGTACCTCCAAGTACCAAAACGCGGCCGTGTTGGTTCTTCACTTGAAACTGAGCTCTGTCAAGAACTGTCTCTGTACTTGTAGCCCTGGCCATTATGCCCGTGGCTGTGCTATTCAAATGAAGCAAAGGTCGCGCCATTTTGGTTTCTCAGTGAAGAGTGAAGGCTCTCAATTCAAATGTTTTTCTTATCCAAATTATCGTCAGTGATAACCTGTTGAGTGATGACGTGGCGAGAATATTGAGGCTGGTGATGTGGATGAGTTTTCACCTGTTGACGTGGCGCGTACTGGGCCATTTGAACAAGGATCGTCTAAGGTCAGAGATTTTGGACCTAAGTTATTTCAATTATTCAATCCATTTTCTTTTTACACCCAATCGATTTTCTTATTTTCAGAACAGTAATATTACACAGTCAAATTCAACTTACAAAACTGAAGATGTACACCCAAATTAAGCCCTCATCGTCTCCTACATCATTATTGCTGCAATTAATTGAGTCAGGATTATTTGATATCTCCCATTGTTGCATATAGAGAAGGACGCGATTTTAAGGACCACATGCTTAAAATTCCCAGTCCAATTCGGTTTGTTTGTGTGCACACCATATTTTCTCTTAATTTTCTCTCAAAACCTTCTACAAAACCCAATTTGACCACATCGGATATGTTACAATAACCAAATCCTAATGCTATGATCATATTACATAAGTTACATTTATTGTATAACCAAATCCCGTGGTCATTGTTTTCTGATAAATTTGATTAGGAAAAATAAATACCTGATTAAGAATAAATTTGATTAATTATTTTACTACAAATTAAAATGTGTAATCTACATAATTATGGATTATATATGCTGAATTTGTAAGCTTGCTCAATTGAAGCTGCCATGCGTTGACTGGAAGAGAAAAGAATTTATCAATCAACAAAAATTTAATTTCGCAACAGAATTGGACATTAATTTTTTCCCACTGTTTTTAATTTCATTCTTAATTTGTGTAACCTTGAATTTTAAAAAAAAATTAATAAAGCAACTAAATAACATAAAAAATAATAGAAAAGAAAGTACATAACTTGAAAGCTCTCCCTACTTTATTTCCTGCGGCGTCATTCCAAACAATTTCACATCACTTGATGACATTAAACATCAAATCTACTGATGGAGAAGGTCCATGGAGAATGTTGGAGGTTTGAGGAGTAAACAAGATCCTAATCTTGAGAACGTGTTATAAGTGGAATCATGGGCCGCACCGTACGTGGGGACTGCTGTTATGTATGGCAGTGCTATGAAAACCTCATTAAATTTAATGGCCGTTTGGTTTCATTTACGCGTAATTATTTTTTTTCTGCAAAATGAAAAAAAGTTAATATATGAAAAAGTGCAGATTTTTCTTAATTAAATTTGGATGCAGGTGATTTCTTCCTTTTGAAATACAGATACATATATTACAATAAAAGATCTACGAAAATTACTTTAAATTAAATTTATCATCACACATCTCAATTTCAACCCTCCGATGTATTGCTCTCAAGATTTGAGAGCATGAGTGCTGTCAACGCTGTACAAGCCCATTGGCAGATGTGTGGCATTTCATTTAATACATTTTATCCAAGAAGAGCAATGCACCCACTTACTAAGAATGTTTTCTACTCTCAAACTTTGATACAGTACGTTCTACGCCCAAATTTGAAATACGTGTTCCGAGATAAAACAAACCAAAGTTACCCCCACATGATTTCCTGCAACAATATTACTTCAAATCATTTTACCATCAAGAAATACGTCCGTGATAACATGTTCTACTGAAATGGCAATAAAAGTAAAAACAATTTCATGAAATTGAAATTTAAGTAAAAACAATTTCAGTACCTGGAGGATTATTAATTTGACTTCCACTGCTAGCTTCCAGGAGTTTATAATTCCTGAAGAAAACAATCACATCAATAATTCAGTTAAAATTTTCTTTCTCACTATAGATGTTGACAATAAACATAATCCGAAATTAATTAGTATTGTGGTTTTTGTAAATCAACTGTTAGATTACGATAATATCAGCATGCCATCTACTCAAAGAACAGTAGAAACCAGCATATAATTCTAAAAGACGAACTAATAATTACTCACCTGGGCCTTTAGAGATGCACCTACAAACTTCTTCTACTTGCTCTACCTCGTCTGATCACCCTTCTCAGCTTCCTGGATTGCTTCCTTTCGATCATTCTTACAAACCATTGTGGCCTTCCAGTCACAAATGCCATGTATCCAATGGACAAGCCGATCACCACTCCAGATGCATAACCCAACTTAGCAAACTTCCAATCAAACCACCTAGAAGCATAATCGCCTTCGAGAAATCTTGATGGTGTTGTTAGTTCTGGTGCCTCATCAATGCTGGAGCTCTCTGATAATGGGAATCCACACAACCCTGAGTTACCAGAATAGGAATCATTTCCAAATGTATTAAATTGGGATCCTAGTGGTATGGGTCCGTTGAGCTGGTTGTTCGAAAGATTCAACACCTCAAGATAATTGAGACTCGCCAGTTGCGTTGGGATACGTCCAGCAAGCTTGTTTGAAGAGAGGTCTAGAGATTCAAGCTCTGTCAGATTTCTCAGCGACGATGGAATACCACCAGTCAGGTTGTTGTGAGAAATGTTGAGACTTTTGAGTGAATTCAACTTTCCCAACACTACTGATATTTCCCCTTGAAATTTGTTGCTCGACAAATCAATAGTTGCAAAAGTGGTTAAAATCCTCTCCATTTGTATGTCATTGCCTTTCATAGTCAGAGATATTGATTCATAGTAAGAATAATTCAACGACCACATATAATTGACTTTAATACTATTGTCATCCCCGTGCATCATGGCTTTAAAACCATTCAGATACCATATTGGCAAAACACCGGTGAGTTGATTGTAAGAGAGATCAATTATTCGCAACTTGGGGAAAGGAACTCTTGTTTTGGTATCACCAATGGGACCACGAAATCTATTAGAACACACTGTAAGTACTTGCAATTCGGGAAGAACGTCTAACCAGTGGGGAAAGGTCTCATTAATCTGATTGTTCCCGATATCTATAACTTCCAAATGGTCATCTCTATGTCCAATAATATCTTCGATGGAAAAATTCCACAGTGTCTTCGAAACTTTACACTGGAGTATTTAGATGTTAGAATGAACAATCTTCATGGTAGAATCCCACAAACATATGCGAAAAAGGATACAATTTGTATGCTTAGCTGAATAACAATCACCTGGAGGAACCACTGCCACCATATTTGGTTAATGTATCGGTTTGGTGTTTATTAATTTGGAAATAACAACTTGAGCAGCCCAATTCCACAATGTCTTGGAAACTCAATACTTATTAAGATCTTGAATATGATAATGAACAAATTCAATGGCCGCATCCCTCAAATGTTTACAAACAGATGTGATTTGATAAGTCTTAAATTAATGGTAATCAATTGGAAGGATCATTGCCTTCATCTTTGGTTGACTGTCAGCAATTGGAAGTTTTTGATTTTAGGAATAATTATGTTAATGATACTTTTATTTTTGATGAGAAATTCTTTATAAATTGCAAGTGCTTATATTACGATCTAACGATTTCGGGGTACCAAAACAAGAGTTCCCTTTTCTCTTATTTTGCTATCACCAATTGGATCCGAAATTGGTTAGATCGTAATATAAACGCTTTCAATTCATGAAGAATTTCTAACCAATGAGGAAATGTATTATTAACATGATTATTCCCAATATCAAAAACTTTCAAATTTGACTGTTAATCAAAGATGGAGACAATGGTCCTTCTAATTGATTGCCATTAAGTATAAGACTTCTCAAATCACAACTCTTTGCAAACATTTGAGGGATGCTGCCTGAAATCCGTTCATTCTCGTATCCAAGACCCTAAAAAGTATTGAGTTTATAAGAAGTTGTCGAATTGGGCTGCTCAAGTTGTTATTCCCAACATCCATAAACATTAAACTGGTACAATTAACCAAATTATTGCTGAACACTGAGAATACAAGAGCAATAACTGGAGGCAAATCACATGTGCATAAGGCTGAGTCAAATAACCCATTTTTTTTTCCTCCCTTTGCCGGTTAATGAAATCGCAAGAAGAGAGATATGACTATTTATACAAGTTGAATGGTGTGTAATTAATTAATAACATAATGCTCATTGGTTAGAGTACCAAGTCTTGCTTTGGATTTTGACGACGTGTTTGACGGGGAATGATGGCCATTACCGTTGAGACTGATTTTAAGTTTAACAGCAGTTTGGTTCCGTTTTGCACAAAATTAATTATTTTTGTTTCCACAAAATGAAAGTTTTTACTCATATATGGCAAAGTGCTAATTTCTTTTTAGAAAAAAAAAATTGGATGAGGGGATTTCAATTAAAATATTATTCTCTCATATTTATTAAATTCGAACTCAAGTGATTAATCAAATAAAATTACTTATAAATCACTTCACTAGACCCTTAGAGGCAATCGAAGTTTCTCTTCATTAAACAATCAACATGCTTGAAAGTAATTGAACAGTGATGGGCTATCTTTATTGAACATCCCCTTTGTTTACATATAAAGTAGACTTTGATTCTTCAAAATGAGCATTTTTCAATTTCCACAAACCAGACTAAAGCTGAAGCTGTAACAGCGAGCTAGATCATTGTTAGTAACCATTTTGGTAGTAATTTTTTCATGTAAAAAGATAGTTTAGTGAGATGTAAGTTATTTGTCATATATGCTCATGTAACAGCGAGCTAGATCATTGTTAGTCATTAGAAAAAAAAACAATTAATTTTCCTCCCCTGTTTTGACTCTGTTTCAGTTTTTTAAGCAAGTTGTTAATATGTGTAATATTAATTAGTCAGACTACAAATTAATATGTGTAATATTAATTCAAAAGCTTGATAAATACTACCTTAAGACGGAATAGTCTTAATTAATTATAGTTCATTTATACTTAGAGCGCGCTCCAGGTCTTGTTATTGAGAGCCTCATGATATTGTTTGGAATCTAGTAGGTCAAGAGTTTGAGGCCAACTAAACAGAAATTCAAACTATTTCAACTACTTTCCACGCGATGAAACCAATGGAAAGCATAAAAAAGGTTGAAAGTTGCATGAATTTGTGGCCAATTTAATAAAATTCGAAACTGCTTTAATTTCTTTTCCACGGCTATGAAACCCATGGCAAGGATAAAAAAAGGTTGGAAGTTGCTGAAGAAAGTTTGTTTAAATTAAGAGGGATATATAGGACAAGTCTTTCTTTCTCAAAGCCATTAATAATGAGCACTTTATTCAAGTCCCCCTTGCAAGAATAAAAAACTCATCATAGCCATCTCTTTAACTCACACCAAAACAGGGGAATCTAATTAAATACAACACTTTTTTAAAAAATAGTAATAATAAATATAATACTTTTAGACTTACAGTACCAAGTCTTGTTACTAAATGTAACTCGTCATCTTGTTTTGGAGTCTAGTTGGTGCATTGATTTGTCGCCAGTTTTGTAAAATTGCAGTCTATATACACTCATTGGAAGGATCAAAAAATGAAAGTCATTAATTAGGACTTCTTCATTTTTTGATGGTGGATTTTATTAAACATTGATCATTTTTTGTAATCTCATCTAATTATAGTGTTTTTCAATTAATTATTGATGTTCAACTTAAGACTAGGAGTACTCTGCTGAATCATATATGTACACACACACATTTAATTATATTGTTTTTCA
Organism: Citrus australasica; assembly: GCA_029618585.1. Classification (NCBI taxonomy): domain Eukaryota; kingdom Viridiplantae; phylum Streptophyta; class Magnoliopsida; order Sapindales; family Rutaceae; genus Citrus; species Citrus australasica. The sequence goes on along the minus strand of JARCIV010000067.1, from coordinate 6,305 downwards.
ATTTTTGCTAATTGATGAGTGGAAATCCTTGCATGGGAAGATGTGTGGGATGAGTGCTGTCAACGCTATACAAGCCCACTGGCAGATGTGTGGGATTTCATTTAATACATTTTCTCTGAGAAGGGCAATGCACACACACTTAATATGAGTTCTTAATTAAGCTCTGAGTTTTTAAATTGATATCACTGAGCCAAAGGCAAACAACGTTGTCTGCTCACAAACTTTGAAATAGCACGTTCTACGCCCAAATTTGAAGTACATGATTACAAACCAAAGTTACCCCCGCACAATTTCCTGCAACAATATTACTTCAAATCATTTTACCATCAAAACATACGTCCGTGATTACATGTTCTAATGAAATGGCAATAAAAGTAAAAACAATCGCATTAATAATTCAGTTAAAATTTTCTTTCTTATACATTATCCTCATTTTGTTTCTCACTACAGATGTTGATAATAAGTATAACTTGAAATTAATTAGGATTGTGATTTTTGCAAGTCAACTGTTAGATTACGATAATATCGGCATGCTATCTACTTAAAGAACAATAGAAACCAGCTTATAATTTCAAAAGACAAAACTAATAATTACTCACCTGGGCCTTTAGAAATGCATCTACAAACTTCTTCTACTTGCTCTGCCTCGTCTGATCACCCTTCTCAGCTTCCTGGATTGCTTCCTTTCGATCATTCTTATAAACCATTGTGGCCTTCCAGTCACATATGCCATGTATCCGATGGACAAGCCGATCACCACTCCAGACGCATAGCCCAACTTAGCGAGCTTCCAATCAAACCAGCTTGAAGCATCGTCTCCTTCGATAAATCCTGTTGGTGTTGTTGGCTCTGGTGCCTCATCAATGCTGCAGCTTTTTGATAATGGGAATCCACACAACCCCGAGTTATCAGAATATGAATCATTTCCAAATGTATTAAACTGGGGTCCTCCTGGTATGGGTCCCTCGAGCTGGTTGTTCGAAAGATTCAACACCTCAAGATAATTGAGACTCACCAGTTGCGTTGGGATACGTCCAGCAAGCTTGTTTGAAGAGAGGTCTAGAGATTCAAGCTCTGTCAGATTTCTCAGCGATGATGGAATGCCACCTGTCAGATTGTTGTGAGAAATGTTGAGACTTTTGAGTGAATTCAGCATTCCGACTACTTCTGGAAATTTCCCTTGAAATCTATTGCTGGACAAATCAATAGTTGCAAAAGTTGTTAGAATCCTCTCCATTTGTAAGTCAATGCCTTTCATAGTCAGAAATATTGACTCATAGTAATCAGAGGAATTCCGCAACATCATATAATCAACTTTAACACTGTTGTTATCCCCGTGCATCATGGCTTTAAAACTATCCAAATACCGTAGTGGCAAAACACCGGTGAGTTGATTGTGAGAGCAATCAATTATTCGCAAATTGGGAAAGGGAACTCTTGTTTTGGTATCACCAATAGGACCCCAAAATCTATTAGAACGCAATATAAGAACTTGCAATTCAAGAAGAACGTCTAACCAGTAGGGAAAGGTATCATTAATCTGATTGTTCCCAACATCGATAACTTCCAAATGTCGACAATTAACCAAAGATGGAGGCAATGGTCCGTCCAACCGATTGCCATTAAGGTTAAGACTTACCAAAGCACAACTTTTTCCAAATGTTTGAGGGAGGCTGCCGTTGAACTTGTTCATTCTCATATCCAAGACTTTAAGTGTTGAATTTCCAAGATATTCCGGAATTGGGCTGCTCAAGTTGTTATTCCTAACGTCAAGCAATTGCAATTTGACACAGTTAATCAAAGATGGTGGTAACGGTCCCTCCAAGTGATTGCCATTCAGTAGAAGATAAGTCAAGTTGCAGCCCTTTGCATATGTCTGTGGGATGCTACCTCGGAAGTTGTTCATTCGGAGATCCAAAGTTTCAAGTGTAGAGTTTCCAAGACATTGTGGAATTTGTCCACTCAAGCTATTCTTGGATAAGTCAAGATAGTGAATGGAACTCAAATTACAAAATGATGAAGGAATCTCTCCAGTCAAACTATTGTTGGAAATTGAAAAGGATGCCATGTGAGGTGGTAGATCTGGAAGTGATCCCCTAAGTAGGTTCGAATCAAGGATGAGAGATACCAGATTTTTCCACGGAAGATGGTCTATACTTGTCAGGAAGTTGTGTGAAAGATCTAGGTAATACAAAGTATGTACTCCTATATCCCACATCCAACTGGGAATCCTACCACGGATTTGGTTTATAGAAAGGTCCAACCGCTCTAACTGATGTTGAGTTCTCAAGATGTCTGGAAACTCACTTATATTGCAAGCCGGTAAATACAACCCCAGAAGATTAGGGAAAGACGAGTTGACTGTTAATTTGGTGCTCACTGATAAACTAACATTAGAAAGAGAAAGAACTTTAAGATTTTTGAAATTTGCAAAATCGTAAAGCTCAACGCTGCCACTGAAACTGTTAAAAGAAAGATAGATCTTAGTCAAATTCAAAAGTTCAAAGATTGAACTTGGAATCGAGCCAATCAGTTGATTCCCTTCCAGGTCTAAATAAGAAAGTCGGGTTAGGTTGGTAAATATATCCGGAATTTCACCAAAAAAATTATTGTCGAAAAGATCTAAATGACGAAGTTGCTGAAGATTTGAAAAAGAAGATGATGGAATCTGACCGGTAAAACTGTTAAATGAGAGATCCAAATAAGCAAGCTGTGTAATATTGTTACCAAGTGAGGGAGGAATTGACCCCGTGAAATAGCTGGAAGAGAGGTTGAGGAGTGTCAAACTCGGAAATTGATCAGTAAAACCAGAAGAAATTTTAGAGAAATTGAAATCATTGAAGGCTAGGTTGAGCTTTCGCAGGCGAGGAAGAAAGAAAAGGCTACTGTTGGAAGGGATGTTGCCATGAAGCCAACTGCAACTGAGGTCGAGGCCAATCACGTGACCCGTCGCCGAATCACATGTTACTCCATCCCAGGAGCAGCAATCAGCGTCCTCTTTCCAAGACATCATCTTTGGACGAGATATCTGTTGCAATATTTCACAAATTTGTGAAGAATCTTTTTGAAAGGAAAAGAGCTGCTTAAATTGGAGTAAAGCAGAACTTTGGTGGTGAGAGCAAAGTATTGCTGAACACTGAGAATAGAAGAGGAATAACAGGAGGCAAATCAAAAGTTGATAAGGCTGAGTGATATAACCCATTTTCTTTTTCTTTTTCTTTTCTGGATGATGAAATCACAAGAAGAGAGAGAGATATAATGACTATTATTTATAGAAGTTGAATATGGTGTGTAATTAATTAATAATATAATATAATATTTATTGACTTACAGCACCAAGTCTTCTTGCTTTGGAATTTAGGTGGTAAGTGGAATCCTTTCAAGACGACATGCTCGACGCGGAATGATATCAGTTATGTGTTATATATGGTGATGTGGCAGGAAGCTAAACTCGTAGTTAGTTAGTTAGTCAGTCATATACATTATGCACAAAGCACAATTGATTTCCCCTCCTCTGCTTTAATTCTGTTTCAGTTTGTTAAAAACGTTGTTGTTCGGCCCCTTCCATTTACTTGTTGATAATATGCGTAATCTACTTGTTAAGAAAGATGAGGAGGAATAATCTTAATTAATTATGATTCATTTAAATTTACAGCATGCACGAAGTCTATTTCAGATTGTTCAGAAAGATGTTAGACCTTCCATTTACTTTTTCAACACCCGTGAAACTCATGGGAAGGGTCAAAAAAGTGGAAAAGTTAGATTGCCAGTTCCAAATAAAAATCTATTTCAGTTTTTCCATGTGTGTTGATAAAAATCTGTAACAGTGTTAGATTATACTTTATTAATTTTACTTTCTGCCAGTTCCAAATAATGCAAGTATATTACTTTATGTGGTATTGAATTAGTATTTTATTATAATAATAATATTGTATAATATTTAATGATAGATAGATTATACTTTATTAATTTTTGCGAGGTCCATACACAGAGCTGCATACAACGCAATTAAGTTGATGTAAAATGTTTATACAACATTCAAATGAAATCAATAAAATCATGCAAGTCAAATCAATACATACTGAATAGCTTACCTCAGAATCTTCAATTTTACTAATTTTAAAATTTTTTTTGAAACCCATAAAAGCATTTTTAAGTGGTAAATTAGTTCTATCACGTCTTCAACTATTACCAAATTCTTATTCGAGTTCACCATTTTAGTAGTAAATGCGTTATCTAAATAATTTCAAATGATGTATTAAATAAATATTTTGAGGAACAAGGCTATTATATCTCCTCTCATTGGTTGTATTTTAAATTTCTTTTTTAAAAAATTCTCTCATAATCAATTAAAAAAAATTCAGCCACCCAAAAAAAAAGTATTTAGCTTCGCGGCTGAATGGGGCTAAATTGTGCATTGTTTGACTGGTGAAACTCTTACCACATCGGCTAATATGCTGCTTTTGGATCCCTTATTCTAATTTTTATCATGACATGGCAGTGGTGGCAGCAGAGCTTGCTCATATTGGTAGAAGTGAAAGCAAAGGAGAGACAAAGAGACTAATTAAGGTTTATTATGGTGACCAATGGGCCTCAGGGAACCAAGTCTTGATTTGGAATCTCATGTTGGTCAGTGGAATTTTCAACACATTGGGCTACCGTACCTCTTGTCACTCGATTAAACTCCTTGGGACAATAGAAGTCCTTCATCGTGAAAGTAGTCAACACGCTCGAATGTAATTGAACATTGATGGATTAAGTAGACTTTGATTCTTCAAGAGGAACACTTTTCAAAATTTTTCAATTTCTACAAACCAGTCCAAAAGCTGAAGCTGTATCCAATTAATAACCGTTTAGATATTTACTTTTCGACCCTTGGGGACAATTGAAGTCTTCCTTTCTGAAAGCGGCCGCTGGTTGAAAGCCAATAACAAGCATTAAATGTCGATGGAGATTATTGTTTAAAGTAGACTTTGATTCTTCAAAAGGAGCATTTTCCAGTTTTTCCAATTTTCACAAACCAGTACCAAAGCTGAAGCTATATCCAATTAATGTATGTAAAAAGAGATGTAACAGCCAGCTTTTCTCATATTCTTTTTTTCCCCTCCCTAAGCTAAACTCACACTTAATTTGTCATATACACAAACTCAATCCATTTTCCTTCCTCTGTTTTGATTCTGTTTCGATCCGTTAAGCAGGCTGTTACACCATCCATTTACTTCTTAATTAGTTTACTACAAATTAATATGTGTAATTAATTATAATTCATTTGGACTTTCAGAGCATGCACCAAGCCTTTTGTTATACTGAGACTCATTATATTGTTCCGGAATCTTGTTGGTGCATGTATTTGCGGCCAATTTTGCAAAACTCCAAACAACTTTAACTTTTTTCCACAGCTAAGATAATGAAACATTGAAACCCGTGGGAGGAATAAAAAAAGTTGAAAGTTATTGACGTACGATTGCCCAAATTAAGAGTTACAAATAGAATAAGTCTTTCTTTGTCAACGTCATGTCGTTATTGAACACTTCAGTCAAGTCCATCTTATAAGTTAAAATAACTTTTCTATCCATCTCTTGTACTCACACCACTAGAAGGGAGTCTAATTACATAGAACACCTTTAGAGTCACAGAATCAATTCTTCATTTATATCTTCTAAATTATAAGCTAAGTCTTCTGTTTTTATGGTTATGTCTGAATTAATTATTCCTAATTTATGTATTTTTTAATTATCTTTTCTAATTAGATTATTACCTATTATCTTTAATTTTTCTAACTTTTCTACTTTTTTCCTCATAATCTTGTTCTGAAGTCTAGTTTACTGGTGCATTTGTCGTCAGTTTTGTAAAATTCCAATTACTTGTTAGACCTTCCATTTACTCTTCATTGTTTAGTATACATGTGTACGTAATCTCATTACTTGATCAATACTCAATATAGATCTCAAACCCTTACCCCAAATCAACATTGAGCATTCCACAGTTAGGCTCTATTAATATGTTATCATTTTCTCTAGTTTGAGATAATTTTGTACTAATGTTACTCTGTTTATAATTGTTAGGCATCGGAAGGAATAGTCTTAATTAATTACAATTCATTTAGAAACATGTGGAATGATCAAAAAGTTGAAAGTTACTGATGTAAAATTGCCCAAATTAATACGTATACACAGAACAAGTCTTTCTTTCTCAAATCACATTAATAATTAATGAGCGCTTTTGTCAAGTCCCTCCTACAAGGAACAAACAAATATTTTTTTCTATTCCACAAACCCCGTCCAAAAGGAATCAGCAGAAGCTGT